>JAGDQP010009941.1:25842-57370 GCA_022664845.1 Lepisma saccharinum
ATTGCGAAAAGTAAATTTTTAGACGAACGACAAATGTCGCATGCATAAAAAGGTATCTCAAGTCGCGAGTCCCGACAGCATTAGTCGTCGACGACACAACGACAAATGTCGCGTGTATACTGCATACGCCCGTGCGCACTTCGTTTCTCTGGGCAATTTTTGAAATAGTTGTATAAAATACACAATGTTAATAGTACCGTGCCTATATTCAACATTCCATATTCTGTGCTTGCCGCGTGTGTTGCGAGATTGTGCAACTTTCGGACATTCAATTTCTTCCATCACCTATTTTCTATGAATCTGAGTGTACACAGGGATGAAAGTGAAAAAATGTTCTTCGTAGCTTGGTTTGTGAAAGCAATATGCTACCAGCCCTACAACCACACAACCTGGATCTTGAGTAGACATTAGCTTCATTCTTGAGTACAAATCACTAAAATTCTTGAGTGCTAATGTCAAAATTCTAGAGTTCACGGTCAAAGTTCTACTGTGTTTTTAAGTGAAATTAGCAAATTTATAACAAGCGAGGCGGAGTCGAGTCGGGGACTGTGCATATAAGCCACCGCCAGGCTTCAGCAGCGAGCATCCTCTTTATATGAACAATGTTGCGTTCGAAAAATTGTGGCGAGACCTTTTCAAAGACACATCAACTACTTTCTTATCCCAGTAGTTCCAAAGTTGAAAATCCCCCCCACCAATCTTGGGAACCGCCCTTGCTGGAGAAATGATTCGGGTTTGAATTCGTGTTGCTGAGACCTTTCCAACGATACCTCAACCACTTTCTTAGCTCTAGTACCTTCGAAGTTGCGAATCCGCCTGTTAAACTCGGAATCCTCCCGTGCAAACTAGATGGATGATTTGGGTTTAAACTCTTGCTAAGACTTTTTCAACGACATATCAACTACCTTCCTAGCCCAGTCGTTTCAAAGTTGAAATAACCCAGAATCTCGGGAACCGCCCCTGCAACCTGGAGAAATGATTCGGGTTCGAATTCGCGTTGCCGGGACCTTGCCAACGTCATCTCAACCACTTTTCTAGCCCTAGTAATTTCAAAGTTTAAAATCACTCCGAAACTTGACAACCGACCCTGCAATCTGGATGAACGATACGGGTTTGAAGTTTGAACACGTCTTGCCTAGACCTTTCCAACGGCGCCTCAAATACCTTCCTAGCTCGACTTGTTCCAAAGATATAAATTGGGCCCGCTCGATCTCTGTAACCGCCCCTGCGATCTGGATGAGTGATACGGGTTTTTAACTCGTGTTGCCGAGACCTTTTCAACGTCACCTCAAACATCTTACTAGACATGAAGTGACCCCATATCAAGCAACGCCCCTATCTCTGGCACCCCTCCTGTGATCTGGATAAATGATACGGGTTTGAGCTAGTCTCACCGAGACCTTTTCAACGACACCTCAATCACCTTTCCAACCCTAGTAGTTTCTGAGTTGAAAGTTGTCGACAGACGGACAGAGCGGGCGCTAAAGCTTCACAGCATTAGCTGCTGAAGTCTAAAAGTACAAGTAATATTCCGCTTTTAAAATGTTTAACAACTTGTTGTAGGAAGATAATTTTGCACTAAACCAAAATGTAGAGGTCTACATTACTCAAATTTCTTTGTTCTATAAGTTTCATTGTTCATCGGACAACAACTATTTGGATATTCATTTTTTGGATAATCGAATAAACGGATATCCGTTTGTTCGTTTTCGGATAATCGAATAAACGGATATCCGTTTGTTCGTTTTCGGATAATCGAATAAACGGATATCGGTTTGTTCGTTTTTCGGATAATCGATTAATCGGATATCCGTTTCTCCGTTGTTCGGATATCCGATTAATCGGATATCCGATTATTCGGATTCGAATAATGAAATTATCCGGATAATTATTCGAACAATATCCTGATGAATAATTATCCGGATAGTTTTGACAGCCCTATTCGTGATGATTCAATGGCGGTTTGTGTCAAAGGTACAGATACCATATCAAATTCATTGGTACAAAACTCTTTACTACTCGGTGTAAGGAACGACATGATAATTAACTAAAGACGTCACGTGGGTGATTACTTGTACGTTTGCGTCGCTTTGCTGGTGGATCAATACGTTGTCGCGCTCGTCGCTTGCTTGCTTGTCGTCTCCCGCTTCCGGTAAGCAACTGACCCAACTTTGTTCCCGCCTTTGTCTTGAAAGTCGATCCCGATTCACGAATCTGTGCCTTTACAGATTCCTTTACAAATCGATTTTCTAACACGTCCCCAGCAACTTGGATTCCTGTCTGTAACGCCTGTCGACCAATAGCCTTTGCACCCTGGCACTGCAAATCGAAAGAAACCTCGGAATATACTTCCGATCCCATGTCCACGTTGGTGCACGGATCCTCCAAACTACGGGAGTACACGACCACGGTGTACAGCCACCTTCATTTGAAAGACGTGTAAAGTTAAGTGTCACCGCAAACGTTGCGGATGCGAATGGCAAATTACATCCAGTATGGTATTTTAGAAGGATTTCAATCGTATCGAAACTTAGTTTCGCTAATGGAAAGTAACGTA
Source organism: Lepisma saccharinum (assembly GCA_022664845.1). Lineage (NCBI taxonomy): Eukaryota > Metazoa > Arthropoda > Insecta > Zygentoma > Lepismatidae > Lepisma > Lepisma saccharinum. The sequence continues at coordinate 28,400 of JAGDQP010009941.1, forward strand.
CGTTTTTGAACGTAACGGTTTGCAGTTTGCTATGGTTTGTATCTCTCATAGCTAAAATACGTACTAATGGCGCTTTGGTGTTGCCCACATATTGCGGCTGAATCAAATCCATATGCACAAACACCTGTTGCGGATACCCAATACTCAGATAGGGTTGCTTCTGTACGGTTCCTGCCTTTAGAATGTTAACGCTAGGTTCGAATCCTAATGGCAATGCCAACATGGGTGAGAACCGTACGGCTTGAAATTACCTGTCGTTGTGACCTGTACCGTATTCGAATAGGTAAATTGTATCCACGGTGTGATGGTATTCAATTCATCTAGTAATTGCTGGATGGTGGCATAATATCCCCCTGCGATACGGTGTATCACCTTGGTAACGTCCTCTATATCGAACCAGTAGATATTTTCATCGTCTATAACATTTTAACACGTAAGTGGTATGTCTAGTTCAGTAAGTCCAACCACCCACGACGCAACATTCAAGTGTATGTGATGATTGAAGTTATTCCGGAAATGCGTCGAAGCATTATTTGTATACGTATGTTTACTTGCATTGTAACTTAGTGTAATGTAAAAACTATCTTCCGATATCATGCTTTGGGTTTAAAATGTAGTGTAATGCTTGACGTTCCGAATTGAAATTGTATATTTTGTCCTCGTTCATCTTTTAAGTCTACGTTGAGTGTATCATAATAGTTCTTTTTCACTTTGACGTAGTGCGGGCGGTTAAACGTATACGATTGGATCTACCCGTAGTGGTACGCGTGCACACTAATTTTACGAATCACCTTACCCATATACGGCTGCGTCTTGACGATATCAAGACATCCGTTAATTTCGCTATCGAAAGGGTGCGTCAATAGTTACAATCAACGGCTGCGACAACTATGCGGAAAATAGTGTATGCTGTGATTCTCCACGTCTGGATCCCGACTAAACCCAAGAAGGTTTTCTATTCCTGGTGTCATCCCAATAACAATGTCATTTGGGATAACGTTTATGTTTAATGAATACCCGATTTCGCGTATAATCATAGTGCAACATAGGAGGATCGTCGACCGCATTTTCAATGTCTGCATCTTATATGCGTGGGTCATCACCGACATAGCCAGTTTCCGGTTTGACGGCGATACCTAATTGCGACTCGTCACGTTTATTCATTACAGATACCTTAAGTAACTCTGCAAGTGTTAGACGTAGGTGGTAGTTTTCATCATCCTTTTCTTGTGCCTCTTTAAGTGACTGTTCCTGCTCCTGTGCCTTTGGTGTTTGTGGAGTACTTTCCAGCAATGTTGGTACGGAATCCAAGTACCCAGGTGGAATTTTAATATTATATTGTGTTTTCTTTTTCCTTCCGTTTGAATAATGTTTTCGTCTTCGTGAGGAAGATTATAAAAATTCCAGGGGATACGTATACTGGTTAGAACCACCACCCAATCACCAGTTAGAGGTATGGGTTGTACCAGGTTCGCTGTATACGATGCTGTGGTATTATTGTTGAATACATGTTCACTGGCATTGGACGGTAAGGTTACATAAAATTCATCAGCTAGCGTGGGTCTCGTCATGCTGCTGACTGAATGGTTACACAAAATTCATCAGCTAGCGTGGGTCCCGTCATGCTGCTAACTGAAAGGTTTGTCTCCGTACCCAGCTATTCATACTTGCCTGATATCCTAACCATTTCACATAGACATAGCCCTTTTTGCGTTTTAACACTTTTTCGTTAAGGTACGTTGTTTTCCTGCAAGCACCTTTTGGTGTTCCTGCGTGTAGAAGTTTCCCTTGATGGGATCACCGTTCCAGTCTTTGATTTTATATGTTACAGATGTACTTTTAATGCATTTATCTACAATAAAGATTTCAGTCGACCATTCGGGTAGGTATCCCTTTTCCAGTTTATGTTTATATTTACTTACACGTAACGTACTCACCCGACTGCAATTTACATATTGGTTTTCGTTTTTGTTTGGTACTGCATAGTGTGTGCATACCTGATTGACATTAGAATCATTAACGTCACTAGGTGCCATTTTAATTGTGGAATGTATTATGTGATTATACCTATGTACAAGATCACCCAGGACGTAAATGCACTGGTACGTATTTTTAGCTGTAAAGTACCTATATGTTTGTTAAATAAAAAGAACATATCGGTGCTTTACAGCTAAAATGTAGCTCGGATGGGGGAAAAACGAAGATTATATTCTATCCTGGTTGGAAGGCAGGATGGAACGAAGCCATTGGGAAGACCGAGACGTCGTTGGGAGGACAACATTACAAGCGATCTTCGAGAAGTAGGTATTGGTGATGAAAACTGGCTTGATATTGCCCAGGATAGAATCCAATGGCGAACGTTTGTTACTACGACGATGAACTTGAAGTTCTATAAGCCATAGAGTTAGTTAGTTTAAAGTACATATATCATTTCTCCTTCAATGTACGGATAAAACGTTCGACAACTGCCGCTTTCATTTCGGAATGTACACTATACTTTTCAAATACGCGTTTCATGTGTTGATTATAAAATTCCGTGCCCAAATCCGTTTGATAATGTGCCAACTGTAGTTTTAGTGTTTTCAAAATGGATGTAATGGCTTCCGCTACGACGGTTCCCGTTTTATTTTTGACAGGAATACAAGTCGAATACCGTGAAAACACATCGATTGAACATACTATGTATCAGTACCCATCATTATACTTTGCCACATTGTGCATATCCGTTAAATCCATTAGCATTAATCTACTCGGTCCACTCACATAATATTGTTTTCATGGAAAGGTTTAATGTACAGGTGCATGTAATGTATATGCATCCTGTGATGCTAGCCATTTCCTTATGTTTCGGAGGGACGTACCGGTTTTCCGTTTGAGTTTTGCTTTACTTGCTAGAGACACTGGATTCTTATAGGTATAATACACCATTGATACCTTTCTCCGCTACCTTTTCCGTCGTACACAGTTAGCAGTCGAACTGGTGCACTCCTTCCTAACCTGCATACACAGTTAGCTGTCGGATTTGTATGCTACCTAATTCTACCTTGTGCACAGTTAGCTGTCGGACTGGCACATCCCTGACACACAGATAGCTGTCGGACTGGTGTCTTCCTTGCGCATACAGTTATCTGTCGGATTGGTGCGACACCTATCTTTATTCTCTTCTACAAGCCACATCACCCGAAAAGAAGAACTTATAGAAGAGTTACAATGTAACTCTTCAAAACTTGTAAAATACTCTCGTACAGGACGCTATGTTTATTAACTTATTGGACTTATATTATTTTGTAATAAAACTGGTGATAAGCAAAAAGCAACAAATCCCGTGTATCTATTTGACTCTACCTAAACGTCACGCTGAAAACAGCAGAACGTTACGATATGTGTTTCTATATTTTTTATTTTTATTTATTACTATTTTATTTATTTATTGTCAACACAACAAGCTTTATACCTCAATTAGAGTGTCGATATTTAAAATGCTCATTTACTAACATTTTATTACAATATTTCTATATGCTTTAGAAGACGAAGACGTATCACATATATCCAATTCGATGAAAGCTCTACGCATTTCTTTATAGGTAATACATATTCTCCAGATTGGTGACTTCATCACTTTATTGACCTTGCCTTTCCGCCATGAAAGAGACCAGCGTTGCCTACACAAATTTTTAATGACGGGACACGAAACTTTAACAATGATACTAAGTCTGTGCAGTCTAAGCCATTTTGAATTGTTTTCCTAAGAAATGCTACGTTTTTCTCCGACGAACATAAGCAAAGTACATTTTCTCTAATATAGAAAAGCTGTGAAACTTTCTTCCCATCCTTATTACAAATTCTAGCATTTAAATGTCTCATTTGTAATATTTTTATGTGACGTTAAACGATAATTTCATATCAACATGAGACCAAAATCTTTAACTACGTCTGGCCTACTTAATGCATACATATGAATTTAATAATAAAATCGAGAAATCGTTTTATTTCTACTAAATTATAAAACATCGTCAATTGAATTGAATTTTTGAAGGCCTTCAGGCAGCTTCAGCTCAGGCCGCATGGATGATGATGGGATGATTGGTGGAATGAAGAAAGTGGGAGGAAACGGGTTAACCCCGAAAAACCCACGCAAACAGTGTTTGTCCACCACAAAACCCATGGTACGAGCAGGGTTTGAACCAACGAACCCAAGCACCAGAGGTGAGCGCTCCAACCGTTAAGCCATAAAACCTCGTATTGACAGAAAGTTGATTGATAGCGCACCAGTTAGTAAATTTGTCTTAACTATGTTGTAGTTTTATGGCATCTTCCATATAATTAATTTTAGAATATATTTGAGGTCATCTGCAAATAGCACTTTTCTCATTATCCGGTATGAATTCCGGTGGGACATTAGTGAGCAAGAGGAATAAGAACGGTCCAAGAATCGAGCCTTGTGGGACTCCTGACAATGCTGTATATTCAACAGATTTTATATTCCTTAAATAGAACAGATTGTCTGTGATTAATTAGATTAGAGCACATTAACCTATTAAGGATGGAGAGAAGTGATAATGATTTAATTTACCCTAGTACTACATTGTGATTTACTCTGCCAAACGCCATTTCAAAATCAATATAAATCACATCGACTTCCTTTCCTTCGTCCAATGAGTTTTCAATAAAATCTGTAAAAATTGCAAGGTTCTTTACTGTGGATTTTTGTGAAACTAAGCCATATTGTTTAGCAGACAAAACTGTCATCAAATGATTTAATTCGTTGATATACTGTGTACAATATGTTCAGAGACTTTGGAAAGACTGGTAAGATTACTGTAGGCCTGTGGTTTGTAATTTCCCGTCTGTCGTTTGTTATAGTTATAGGACAAACTAAAGCAGATTTCCATTTGTTAGGAAAAATACACGTTTTTACTGTCTAGTTGAACGCAATCAAAAGGGCATATTTAAATATTTCAATACATTCTTTCACCATGTAGGAGAGTATGCCATCAGATCTAACTGTCGTCTTAGATATTAGATTGTTGATAGACTTTCCCATTTCATTGAAATATATTTGGTCAATAAACAGTATTTCAATTTCTTCGTAACCCCTAGAATTGTTATTAAAATTACTAAACGGTTGAGAAGAGAATTCAAATACTGATTGGTAATACTGTGCTCTTCATTGTTCTACAAATCCCGACCTTCAAATTGTAATATAGTTGCGGGAAGATGTTTTGTTTTTTATAAATTTCCACACTTGACCTGGATCATTACTGATATTATTTTCAGGATATAATATAAAGGTTTTACAGGCTATTTTATGTCCTCCTTGACTTTCCTACGCAAGCGAACAAATTCCTGATAGTAGGGTTTTGAATTTTCAATTTTGAATGTAGACTTTATATGATAAATTCTTTTAACCTTGAGTTTCCTAATAATGACTTTAATAAATCAGCACGGATACTTTGGGACAGAGTTTCTCTTTCAGGGGTCACATTTCACAAATATTTGAAAAATAATATCATAAAGTTTACTAAGTCATTAACATTATTATACTCTTTTAAACATTTCCAATCAAATTCCAGTATACTTTAAGGTGGGTATAATGTACTTCATGACATGGCTCTTTTTAAGTTTTTGTGCCCTTAATTTAGTAAATATTGCCGTGATTATCCTATTGATAACTTTTTAGTAAATCATAGAAAAACTGTCGCTTTACCTTGCCCACCTCTGAAAATCACAAGATGGGAGCCCTTGCTTGTCACTAGATTCTTCCTCTTCAACTATTTCATCCGCCTTGCTAAAGAAAAAACACATTTTAGGCTGCTTAATTCGGTCATACATGAATAGATCAGCAGCACTTGGTGATATTCGGTAGCCATCTTCCACTGAATATCCATAAACATCATCATATCCAAAAGAATCTGTAAATAAATAAATAAGATATGTTTACAGCTGAAAATATGATAGAGTATGGATAGTTTTTACCATTCACTAAGCTAGTAATGTTAACCAAGCAATGTTAATTTTAAATTAACCAAAAATTAATCCTGATTTCCCAAAATTATGATGTAAAAATGCTACAAACTTAATTTTCTTATAACATACATATAGTTTACATACATATTTTAAATTTTGTTATAACATATTTATTTTATTAAAACATACATATAGTTTACAATTAAATAATGTATTTGGAAAGAAATGACACTCACAAAAAAGTGCCTTTGGTGGTAAATTTACTTAAGTTTGTTGAGAAGCTTCCTCTGTATTTGGTACAATTAACTACATGGGAGTAAAGAAGATAAACAATATCACAATTATCTATTAATATTTGAGATGAATGAATTCCTTTACCTCTTAGACTAGCTCATGGATTTAGATACGGGAGATGGATCTACCTAGCGACCCGAAATCATGGATCTAAATACAGGAGACGGGTCTATTTCTAGCGACCCGAAATCATGGATCTAAATACAGGAGACAGATCTATTTCTAGCGACCCGAAATTGAAGTCAGCACAAGCCATGAATATCTGGCAGGTGCAATTGATTAAAAAACAACTGAACATCACGTTCCGTATAACACCATATTTAAAATATTTCAATCTTCCTCCTCTCTCCCTAGATCTTCCTCCATTCTATTCTTCCACACGCCCAGGCATAGACCAACAAATAAGACGCAAGTTAATCCCAATCATCCAGGCAAGATTAATCGTAAACCGGCGTCAAGTTGACCCAGCTTAATTGTATTGTGCCAGTCAATCCGTCTACCGTATTTACATCCATGAGGCTAGCTGATAAGATATTTGTATAATAAAATTCCTTCATTGAATTGACGTCAGCTCACTGATAAGTATTCGAGAAATTGGATACTTTAAACATATTGTGCTTGCTGTATAGGAATCTAACAATAACTAGAAATTGTAGCTCGGTTTTCATTGCCAAAAGCCTTTGTGTAGAACACTGATCATGAACTCATTTCCTGGTATGTATGAATTTAGATACGGGAGACGGATCGACTGGCCCAATACAATTAAACTGGGTCAACTTGACGCTGGTTTTCGATTAATCTTGGCTGGTGAATTGGGATTAACTTGCGTCTTATTGGTTGGCCTATGCCTGGGTGTGTGGAAGCAAAGAATGGATGAAGATATAGCTAAGGAAGAGAGGAGGAAGATTGGAATATTTCTAAATATGGCATTGTACGGAACGTGATATTCAGTTGTTTTTTAATCAATTTCACCTTCCAGGTGATCATGGCTTGTGCTGGCTTCAATTTCGGGTTACTAGAAGTTGATCTGTCTCCCGTATCGAGATCCATGGCTGGTATGAAGGAGAAGAATCATGTGTTAATACCATTGACCTCTACCTAAAAGTGATACTGGATTGATCGATGTCATTAAAATCTTAATGAATAAATGAAGCCAGGGAGAGGAGAGGACAGTTAATCCCCATCGTCCATTTGCAGTCTAAACCAGTATGGACCATTTTTTTTAAAATTCTAACAAAGTTTTAAATGTGATCTCGATGTGGGGTACGTTCTTTTTATATCTGTCTTTGCGAAAAACATAAATATGATTTACATAATGTGTCGTTATGTATGGTACATGATTAACTCAAAAATTAAAATATAATTTACAAATGGGCCGCACAATAATGACAAGTGTAAGAAACTTATCTTCAACTGAAAGTTTGGTCCATTTTGGATTGTACTGGAAGTACATGGTTAAGGTTAAGTGTTTGCTGTGGCCTCTATCTTTCGACACTAAACGAACACTCCAGTATCGTTACGTAGAGATCAATGGTTGATACCTCAAGGTTAGTATTCGTAAGTCTTATTTAGAAATAAAAAAGCGGAATTTACAGAAGAAAAAATTGTTCTGACGTAGTGCGCATTGGTTGAATCCAAATAAAGCGCACAGGAAAATGCCAATACCAAGCAGCCCTACACCCAAAGAAAGCTTTGCTTACTCTACAAAAATCAGTTAGATCACTTGTTGGTTTGATTCAAGACTTCATAAACGGAAGGTTCTCATTACAATATCCAAGAAATACATAACACACTGTACATTGTCAGTAAACACAATAATAAAGCCCATGTGTCTGCATAATTAGGTACAGTCTAGAGCAGAGTTTTATTAATTGAATTTCATTTATGGCCTTTAGGCATCTAAGGGTCAGGGCTGGGTTGCAAGAAAATACTTAAGAGTAAAATCTGACTTAAGTCAGACCATCGAGCTCTACATAATACTGGAGTGACTACTTAGTGTTAAAGATAGACGCCAGAACAAACGTTTAAACTTGTTTGTCCACTTTTAGTCTCATCCAGTGTGAACCAAATTTTCAGTTCTAACTGTTTTATACGCTTCTTATCGCTGTGCGGCCCGTTTTTTGCTTTAAGTAGTCACTCCAGTATTATGTATAGAGTTCTATGGTCTGCTTAAGATAGATTTTACACTTAAGTATTTTTCTTGCAGCCCAGCCCAGGCCAGCATAGGGGAGGGGAAAGGATTCAGAAAGGTGTCGGCCAGGGCCTAGTTGAAAGTGCCATTCCGCCATTTGCCTGGTGTGACTGAGGAAAATCCCTGGGAAAAACCTCAGTCACGATTGTGGGCAGCTGGGATCGAACCCACAACCTCCCCAAATCAGTTTTATTAGTTGAAAAGTTCGAAGCAGGTCTCGAGGGTCACCCTAGTCTGCGGACCACAGTTTGCGGAACGTTGGTGTAAATAATTAGTCGTTTGGTGGTGGTGGTGGATTTATGACACTTTGGTACACCCTGCTTACTCTTCGCACCGTGCTGTAAATAATTTTAGTTGTTTTCTAAACATGGATTGGTTTCTAGGTGATGTGGCCTTGAACAAGATTTTTTTTTTCGCATCTGGAGAATAGGCAAGAAACGTTTGGGGCTTTAAATAAATATATATTTTTTTTTAATTTGTTGCCAGAAAGTTATTTATTGAAAATAAGTCGCCACTAAAGACGACTTTGAATGATTAAAATTAGTCTTTCTCAAACTGTGCCATGCGGCAGGGATTGCTATGATAAATAAGCAAAGACCGTGCGAAAATCAACATGGGACACGCAATGAGAGTAGCAGTATTTATTTTGATTTTAAGGGCTGATTTTCATCAAAGCTTGCGTTGTTTGCTTTGCTTCCGATTTGGGTGAATAGCCAATTGAAACACGTGTTACTTTTACTTTACTATAAAACACGCAATGAAACACGTGTTTCAAGTGACTACTCACATTAATCACAAGCAAAGCAAGCAACGCAACATTTCATGAAAATCAGCCCAAAGGGCTGTTTTTTGCAAGCGTGGGTTCCTTGCTTTGCTTCCGATTTGGGTGAGTAGCCAAATGAAACTAGACCCGTAGCCAGCCGAAACCCTTAGGTGGGGTCTGGGCAAAATGCCAGTCGATATATCAAAGATTCCTTTGCGGAACGAACTTTAAAAAAATGCGTGGTCCATAACAAACAGGAGTAAATTATATACCTTTTAGTTAGCGAACGTTTGCTGTACTTTTTATCAGTAAAAGAGACTGTCACTGTCCGGTAGATGTCAGTGATTATGCTTATCATCTGTACTCATATGGAAAGTCGTCTTATTCGCGCTTCTTTCTACCCACATTTACTCCAGAGTATATCTGGTAATCCCCTACTTCCTTTGGGAAATCCCTTGCGCATGCAGTGCGTAATGTTGGAATAGATGAAGTTTTGGATAGAGCAGGTTTCAAGTCTTTGAGGGTGAAATGCCGCCTCAGTTTAGGGTTACCGACTGGAAACTGTCAAATGCAGGACAAAACTCCGAAAAAAAAAAACGGACTTTTTTTTTAAAAAAATGCCGGACACAATTAATTTGCAGTAATGCATGTTTTCTAGAAACAATTACGTTCGTTATGTACTTTTTTATCTACTGGTGAAAATTTTGGAGAGGTTAAAGACAAAAATATTACTTGCTGATGTGCTAGCTTTTACGAACTGTTTGTACTATTAGCAATTTCGTGAACGGAGACAAAAATAGTCGAGTGTGATACATCGACAGTGCCACCAACGAGTTTACCGAAAATAATACGAAGAACGCAAATATAGGTGTAGTAATGTCTTGCTAATTTTATTTTTAAAAAGACAAATCCCGGCCTGACATTTCTAAAAAGGTTAAAAAGCCGAATATGTACGGTACAAACCGGAAGGTTGGTAACCCTACCTCATTTCTAATGGTATCTGATAAAAGTTCGTTTTCCCACACTTTTGGAAGTCTATAGCGTCGAAACGAAGCATTTGTGCAATCTCGATTCTCTATATTTTTGTCTAATGCCTTGTTTAGATTACTAACACTTGACGATGGTAAAACTTATGGGTAAAACTAACTTGCTTTCAGTCTACCGAACTTAACTTGGTGTTCGTGCTTGTACTACCATTGTCTGTAAAGAAAGAGGTTGAGGTTTCCGTGGTTGAGTAAAGAATCTGCTTGTTACACGGGAGAGGATTAAATTATTTAAAAAATGAACACAAATGAATTTATTGTAGCGTCACATTTTGTAGATTAGTTCTGCCATCATTCTTTTATATTTTAAAAGTAGTACGCACCACTATTATACTATATACTTCGATAAAGAAAGAAATAAACTCACGAAGTGATTCGTGCCTCATAACTAACTTGCGTTTAGACAGCCGTTTCTTACTAACGTTAGAAGATAACCGTCGTAAGTTGACGCTAGTTAAATTTGAAACCCGCGTTAACGGTAACTACCGTTTACATTACTAAAATGAACTCGGGTTAACGTTAACCATGGTAAAATGTTAGTAATGTAAACAAGGCATTATTTTCATGTCAGGAATTTCGTGAAATAGGTATGTTGGTGCTGCTTTGCACCACCCTGTATGTAGGCCTATGGTACATTACCTCGCTTTAAATATCGCACACAGCTATCGCCGATAAGGCATGATTACGGAAAAGCTACAGAGAAACGGTAAGCTGAAACGCCTAGATATATATATTAGCTCTGATTTAACCCAGGTTCGTCGCCAATCGAAATCTTTTGAAGGGTCATGATATAGTTGAGGGATCAGTTATTTGATCCGATGAAGCATATGAGCCAATAGATTACGCAAAATTATCACATTACCATATTATTCAAAACTAATCTACAAGGATGGCATTATTATTTCCTGAAATTTAAGATTGCTACAGTTTAGAATCATGTATTTATTTTTCTATTTAAAGCGAGACAACCAGATCATTGTCGGTTTCGATACTACCCTATAAAACCAACATGTTTATTTGAACGTAAAGGCAGATTATCAACTCGAAATCATCTCAAATATGTTCGAGAACCGATCTATTAGCCGACTACAGTAATAATAAAGAAGGCATTCATTAAAATAATAATAATAATAATGAAGCGCTTCCACGTGTCATTCACTGACATTCAAATTACATTTTTCCACTGTCATTGACTTATAACATCTCTTGACAAGTTTTAAAAAGGCGATTTGAACACATCGTATGATAGAGAAGACATTGTAGATTACGTTCCCAGTGAAAGAACACGTAAATGTATTCTCGGTTTTTTTTTTTTTTTCATTTTATTCTGTCACTAATTATTGCATTGGAGATTCTGATTATATAAACACTGTAACTGAGCACTACTTATGCCCGTCATGTGAAATAAACTTGAATTCAATTTAATTCATAAGAGTTATTAGAAAAGGCAGAGAAGATGCTTTTAGAAGCTCCGTAGAAGCGAGCAAAACCATGGAAAGAATGATATCCCAATATCTGAATCGTAACTCCAGGTTTCAAAATTTTCTTGTCGTATAATGAACAGTTTTATATTCAATCACACATTTGGGATGCTTCATGAAGGACTTTTGAAATTGAAAACAAAGTCCCCCCCCCCCTTTCCCAACACACACACACAGTGACAGACAGAGAAAGAGAGAGAGAGAGAAAGAAAGAAAGAAAGTATGTGTGTAAAATAAGTACCACAATCTATTTTCTCTCCAACCTTCTAACAAATTGGTCTAGTAGTATCAAACCATTTGACAAATGCGTAAAATAATTATGGACGCACTCGAGGCAATATCATTACTCAAATTCGCTTCAATCCCAGCTAAGGGCTGCTTTTCCTGTAAGCGTCAGCTGCTTGCTTTACTTGCGATTTGTGTGAGTAGCCAATTGAAACACATGTTACACGTAGAACACGCATAAAACACATCTTTCAATTGGCTTCTCACCCAAACCGCAAGCAACGCATGCTAGCAAGAAAAACACCCTAAGGGTTGATTTTCATGAAAGCTTGCGTTGGTTGCGATTTCGGTGACTAGCCAATTGAAACACGTGTTTTATTGTAAGGTAGGTGTAACACGTGTTTCAATTGGCCGTTCACCCAAATCGCAAGCAACGCAAGCTCTCATGAAAATCAGCCCTAAAACTTTCGAATTCCAAAGTGCTGGGAAGTAGGAAGTGGGTGGGTGGCTGATGTCGTGATTAGCTTGTCGGGTTACTGCGCAGGGTTCGATTTCTGGAAGTACCATTTTTCGTTTATTTTTACAACACAACTTCTTAATATTGTTTTTAATAACTAATTTTTGTACCGTACTTATAAAGAATTGCTCCCCTTTTGAATTCTTTTGCATATATATTTTTTACAAATTACTTTACACCGAACAGCCGGGGCTCAGTGGTAGAGCGTTGCCTTAGCATTCGGGAGGTCATGGGTTCAATCCGAGCGGCAATCCATTCCGACTGATGTTTTTCCAATGTTTTTCCTTAGTCACACCAGGCAAATACCGGGATGGTACCTTCAACTTAGACACCTTCCAGCAACCTATAAATAAAATTCAAATTAAATTACATTAGGTTAAGCTAGGTTAGAAAAGTCAGGTTAGATTATTCTTTTATATATAAGCATTTTGAAAATTTACACAGCTCACTTACATAGGTTAGAAAAGTCAGGTTAGATATATCATCTTATACGCAATGCAGCATAGTTTTTCAGGTTGGGAATGTTACTGCCTCGAGAAAGTCGTGAAAGACTAGTGCATGTTTGAACGTTCTCGACATATAAATGAGTTTAGGGACGTATCTAGGCATTTCTGTTGAGGGAGTCCAACCCGTTTACATAGAAATCGGCTATTCCGAGAGAAGAGGACACGGACTCCCAGGACATACTTCTCGTTTACGTCATTGAATGATTAGCAGGTAATTTCGGTTATTTTGAAGCAATTCAGTATACTTTCCTTGTGTTCATTTTTCATATCAAATTTCGAGGGCTCCGTTAAGATAAAATTAATTTTATGGGCGATGACGGCACTATTGTTTGCGGCCGTCGCGATCGAGGGCTCCGATTCGGAGGTGCCTAACCTACACAGGCAACATGGATATGATTTCTAACTTACTATTTCCATGCAGTTATCTGATATGTGTCCGAAATCAACTAATGTTTTCCATTTCCATTTGGCATCCAGGGTCAATGCGACAATAAATCATGATGCATAAGATTTCAGACTCACGTCAGCCGACTCCTAAATAGTAATTTCATCCTTCTGGATTGCGTGGATTAGTCATATCTGGCGCTAAGGTCTTCACTTGTTTATGAATAAGGTGAAAATAACTTCTATAGAACTGCAGGTCAGTTCGAACTTCATTAAATGATGCGTATGCGCGAACAGAAGTCTATATTACATTTTAAAAGATAGAGCATAGGCTTCTGTTCGCGCATAACGCCTCAAATATCTACTGTTGCTGATGTGGAACATGTTATAGCATTAACTCAGCCGAAAGAGTACATTGAATACCGCAACTGAAGCTCTTGTTAAAGGCGAAAAGGGAAAGGAGCAGGGCTGATAAGGAAAGAGAGACCGAGCGGCCCTAGCTCAGTTGGTAGAGTGTTAGCTTTACATTTTCGAGGTACCCGTACTGGATTCGATAGCACAGGCTGACCATCCCGCCTCATGGATTTTCCTGTCATACAAGGCAAATGTTGGGATGGTACTTTTGACTTAGGTCCTGGCCGGCTTTCTCACATCCTTTCTTCTACCCTGAACCCGGCCTAAGCCATAGATGCCTAAAAACCTTTCAAATTCTAATAGGGAAAGAGAAAATATCGTATGCTTACGCAATCCATTACCGTCAGGAATGCGGAAGACTAAATGAACTGTAAAAAGACCTACCAATACCATCGGATCCTGTTTGCAAGTTGCAACGTTCTCCACGGTCATAGTTCCGTGAACATGCTGCCAGCGGACATGGCAAAATTTCAATATGAAGCGTTCAAAATTACGAGAACCTTTCTGCTCTGCGGATTGTGCTCAGGCTACGCTCTGAAAGAGGGTTGAGAGGGGATGTGAGAGGACTTTCTGGTCCTGGTTGATCTCCCAAAATGGAACGGATATCTGCAGAACTTTTCCTCCCTCTGCCAATTTTGCGAGCAACGCGTAACTACCAAGCCAAGCCATATGTAAATGGCTAGTAAAAGACAGAGACCGAGTGTTTTGAAAAGTTGAAGGAAGAGCTTCTGAAAGCATTCTGGAATGTGATTCAAGTTTTAACACTGACAGAAGAGAGCTCTCGGTACGCATGAATGAATAACGCAAGTAGAAAATAAAATCTAAAAATTTCTGGTCCTCTTTTTTAATTTCACGTTGTCGTGTGCAAGGCCCCCTCAGTTTTATACGTTCTTGGTTACATATTCCATCGTCGATAAAAAGATCTTCATCTTTATATCTTGCATAACTTCTCTCAATGTTATCTTTGTCTTTCTTCAAGGCTTCATTCTGTTTGTCTGCCTTCTTGCTACAATAATAATTAAAGAAATGCAGATACAAAATGTATTAAAGTTCGAAACTTGTTGTGCCTGGCAATCCTGCAGAACTTTAGTGACTATTCTTCTAATCAGTATTTAGATCTTCCCTTACCTTGTTACTTGTCTGTCTATCGTGCTTTTCTGTCTTTTGACGTTAGAATTTTTCATCAATTTCCTTCCCCATAGGCTCTGCAAACTTTTTCATAGCATCTTCTGATAAACATTTTTTTTTTCGAAATTCTTACTGTTATTTTTAGATATATCCTCTCTCTATATATATATCCATTCTTTATTTGCATGTTTCAAATATTTTCCTGAATTTTCTCTTTAAATTTCTTGTTCAAAGAATTCCTGAAGTTTCTTATCTGAATTTACAATATTTTTCTTAAGTCTCTACTTTACATATTCGTTATTTTCCTGAAGTATCTTGTCAAACTGTGCAAACGGCAAATTGTTCCTGTATCGTTTGTTCCATCTGGGGAATAAAATATAATTGATTCCTTGTATGTCTCTCCAAAATAACCGGGTAACGGAACACTTTAGATGTGCTGCTCTCGTTGACACATTCAGTATTCATCGTCTCCCTCTTCTCTACTCGACTTCAGTAGCGGCTGAATATAAAGTTGCAGAGTTGCACATAACCAGATTATTCTTCATGTTTTTACAATAAACGGTAAAAGAATAGTTTATATTGCTCTGGCATACGATACAAAAAACATAATTCTGCCAATTTGTGTTCAAGAAAGCCATATTTTTGTACAAAAAAAAATACTTCACGAAATGGGTGATTCATTTCGTACGTGCAGCCGCGTTAGCCTAGTGATTGATATTCGAGTAAGTGTTCCAGTTGTTTTGTAGCTCAAATATTGAATGCGTTGGTTTGTTGCAGCCCGTTTGGAGCTACGTATCATTGTATTTAATATTTTCCTCACTCGAGAGCTGTGTTTAAAGCGAAGACCAAGAGACGTATTTGCCGCACAGCAACAACTTAGGAGCTCCGAAATGCTGGCGAAAATTTACAAACGTGTTTCCAGCTTTCATAGTAAGCCTACAGCACGTTTGCAACAAGTCTGAGATGTCAAGCCTACAAGTTTGCCATTACAAATCTGCAAACTTGCTACAAGATTGCAGCAAAGTTGACATAGGAGAAATTTGTTATAATCGTGTCTTACCAAAATGTTGTTGGGCCAACATTGGAAAGATCTTGACGTAAGGTTACTAAGAATGGTTGTTATCTATTTGGTATACATATTTAGTCGGACTTTGTCCATTACTTTCATGATTATATACTTATCTATTTTGTTAATTTTTCAACTGTCTACAGTGGGATTCGAACCTAGAATCACCAGATTGGTTTGTTGTCCGTCACTGTAATCAACACGCTACGAAAATATCTCCTGAGTGACATAATTTCCTAGTTTCTTTTCATGTTACGGAGACTATCTCTGAAGTAAAGGCATGTATATCGTCTTCAATTCAATACTTGGATAGTCGATATGATCCTGTGTTTAAAGCTGTAAAGGCTGCTTCTTTGATTTTTCACAAGAGAGCCTCCTCAGCAAAATCATAATGATACTTTATTATTCGGGTCGCTGCCATATTGCGTTGTTGGTGTTTATATGCGTATAATAATAATAAAAAAAAGAATATCTAACTAACCTGGATTGTTTAACCTATTTTTATGAAATGAGTAAAATTTTGTAAAATGTTAAAAAAATACAACGGGAAGGAAACGAGAGCAAATGTTTGTAAGTTCAGACCAAAACAAGTAGACTTGTTTAAAAAAGAAGATTTAAAAAATCTTTACATTGTCGCGTATCGAACCCCGGCTTTTCAGTTAGTAATCCAATTCACTACCATTACGCCAAACCGAGAGCAAGTTATAAGACCTTTTGGCATTGTAATTTATCCTTCACATATCTAAGGAGAATACTAACAGATACCATGGATGGTTTCCCAAAACTTGATGCTGCATGTTTGCCATAGACAATTTTGTTAATTCTGCAACACAATTGATATTCCAGATTTGTCACCGTAAACAAAAATCAAAGCTAATGCACTATGTTTATTATCGTCAATTTTTGCCCGACTCTGCAACACACTTGATGCGTGAAGTTTATCACGATAAGGAAAAGTCCTGGCTAGTCCAAACTTTGTATAAACTTGCGTGCTATCTGGATTTTTAGTTACATAGTAAAAAATTCGTATGCGTGTGCGTGTTTGAGCTTCTGGAATGTGAAGAGAGAGCGAGGTTGAAATAAAGGTTTTCTTGCCATTCATCTATCTAGAACCATTTACATGTTCAACACAAGCAAGATTGATTTTCCAGTTGCACTTATTATTATTACGATTAAAGATGTATGTTGGCCTATAACTGTTTCTGAATATTAATAGTAAATGTGGAGGAGGAATTAAATTAGAAAGAGACGTCCATTCCTACCCCTACTTTAAAAACAAATTGAAGCCGAAAATGGCCGCCTCCCCGATTGTATGTATCGCGGTCCGCCATATCGCGTTGGGAATAAAATTGGAGTACTGTATTCACAGACGTGCAAATAATCAGTTCATTCTTTATGTTTGTATGTGAATTTTAACATGGTTACAAGTTGTTTTGCATTTGGATGTACAAAGAAGTACAAGAAGAAGTCTCCTAATGTCACATTTCACAGGTAAGTGAAAGAAAAGCCCTCTACCTAAATATAAAAGTTTTATACAAATTGATCGCAGGAGAAAATTACATTTTTTTTCTGCACTTTTCATTACATTTTTTATGTTAATTCCAGAATTTAAATACAAGAATTCCTGTTTTGATTTCTTTTCTCATAGTTTTTCGTTAATTACAAGAAAACTAACTAAACGAAATGGCAGTGGTATTTATTATATTTCATTAGATTTTGTATATTTGGTGGAAATCTTATTATTTTTCGTTCTGCAGATTTCGATGTTCACTCTGGAAGCTATGTATTACTCCTCTCTATAGAGATTGATACAATATTTTATAATAAGACAAATACATCTGTATATGTGTTTACATGTTTAATCACAAGACCAAACCTTCACGCGTAAATTAATGTTGATCTACAATTCAGTAATGTGTCATATATAGCTTTGCATGTCATATGCCAGGTCTATGAGAGATTAAATTGTAACATTGTTTTTCGAAATGAAGGAAGCTTTTTGAAACTATTCCTCCTCGCACGTCCCGACAATAGCGGAGGGGGGGGATTAATGAATAACACACAATAATGCTGAGTAAACGAAAATGGGTTAATTAAAGCCAGGTTATGTTTTATCCATTGCATCTTGCCTTCGCCATATCGGCCACATTCTAATTCCCGCCGCCGTAGCTCAGTGGTAGTTCGTTGGCGTAGCGTTCGAGAGGTCTCAGCGATCGACAATTCTGACTGACGTTTTCAATTATTTTTCTCAGTCACACCAGGCAAAGGCTGGGACTTAGGCCCTGGCTGATACCTTCCAGCATCCTTGCCCTTCACCTATCTCAACTTGAGCCTTAGATGCATAAAGGCCATAAATAAAATTCAAGTATCTGATTCTCGTCCTTCCGCTACTGCAAATAGTTTCCCCTTCACCGACATTTATGCTTTATTCTCCATTAATTCGAGACGACAACGCTTAAATTTTTTAATATTAACGAATTACAGAACTCTTATCTTATAATTTCTATAGCAAATTTGACTTTTTAGTTTACCCCTCTACGGAACTTAACCCGAAATTAATAACTAATTTATCTAAGTTACAGTGTAGCCAGCATTTTTTGTGCTTGAGATTTTTTAAAATTATATATATATATATCCAAGTTAGTAGTAGTAGTACACTGCATTCCTAGAGAAAAGAAACGACCGAGACGACGTCCAGATGTAAGATGGGTAGATGAAATCAAGCGTTTTTCAGGAGCTACATGGATGAGGATAGCAGCAGACCGAGATATGTGGAAAAAAAGAGGGAGCCCTTCATCCAGCAGTGGATAGAAAATGGCTGAACATTATATATATAAGTTTAACCTAGGTATAATGAGTGTATTGCAAGTAATAAATGACGGAAAATTTAATGACTGGGAAGGCCTCTGCACAAGATGAACCAATGGTGGTTTGTCATTACCTTCCTCTGGATGAGAAGTAGAGAAGAAAGAGGAACATCCATGCCCTGGGCGGATTTTGAAGCCGTAAAGCTGTGCGTAGTAATATCGATGAAATGTTACATTTAATTTGACGGGTTTTTGAATTTGTATTTATTTATGGCCTTTAGGCATTTTTCACTCAGGCCGGGAAAGGGTAGCGGAGAGGAAACTACAATCCGGAATTTGCATTGTGTGACAAAGTCCTGAGTCAGAATGGGTGGCAACTGGCATCTTTCCAAGAACCTTCTGATTGCTAAGTCAACGCTCTACTAACTTAGCTACGGTGGTTTCGTGTTGGATGACTTTGTTAATGTGGGCGATATTGTGAATTTCTTGGTACGTGTTTAGTATTACTTCCTTGTCTTTTCATCAGTACTTACTAATCCCAATGTCATTTACATAAAGCATATAAAAAGATCCCGTGTTATCAGTTTTTTTCGAGAATCTTTTAATCTTAGTAACCAAGAGTCTTACTCAGTTAACGGCTACAGATATCGATATTTTTTCATTGCACAGTGTTTATTACTATATTTTTTTCATTCACGCGCACCTGGAAATAATTTAAATGTTCCCTAATAAACAAATGTAAGTGTAATAACACCAGATTTAGAATTTCATGTAAATATTATATGTATGATGCACATAAAACAATAGGGATTTCGTGGGTTTCTTCCAAACGCAAGATGGTGGATGGCCGCACTGCAAGATTGACGAGCGTCCATTTTTAACTTCACAATTTGGCAGTCCGTGCGTCTCCTTCCATTCTAATTCCTCGATGGTACTTACATATATGAATTTACTAAATATCAAAGAAAATAATAAGTGGTGGCTAGAAGTTCTCACGTATATCTATGTAGATGTCTCTCCCAGTGCTTGATAGTAGCGACAGCTGCGGCCAGAGTTGATGTTTTCAGTTTCTAACCAAGGATGTTGTAATACAGGATATGCGATTTTGAAAAGACCACGGGCCAAGCGTCACAGCTTAGTCCCCCCCCCCCCCCCCCCCTTCCCCACCTCCTTCAATCAAAAATAGTGTTTTCGACTAACAAAGATTGCAACAAGCTCTCTGGTTGTTTGCTAACCAATCAGGTACGTCGCCTTGGTCGATGCTCAGTTGTTTTTGGCTTCATTCTTTCTCTGTGCATGAGATGAGCAGAAGCAAATCCCCTATTAGTACATCTTTGTTTCTAACCAACCAATCATAATTCTTTATCTATGTAACTGAACGAAGAACACTTTTACCTCAATGGATCTCGGTACGGGAGACGGATCTACTTCTAGTAACCCGAAATTGAAGCCAGCACAAGTCATGATCACCTGGAAGGTGAAATTGATTAGAAAAACAACTGAACATCATGTTCTGTACAATGCCATATTTAAAATATTCCAATCTTCCTCCTCTCTTCCTTACCTAGATCTTCATCTATTCTTTGCTTCCACACACCCAGGCATAGGCCAATCAATAAGCAAGAATTTTTTTTTCATATCGGCGCGCAGGGCTGGGCAGCCATTTTGGCAACTTCCGGAGCACACTTGGAAACACTTCCGGTACGGCACAGAACTTTTGCCTAAACAGAATTTTTGAGTAAACAGTACTTTTGCGTATGCCCACCGCTAACAGGCCGCACCCCCCCCCCCCCCCCCGCCGCGGCTAACGCAGCCCAGAAGACAAAGATGAGATAAAGAGCAATCTATTTCTATAAGAATAGAAAGACTATAAACCAATATAGAACGTAAACAATATTAAATTTATTAAACATTTTTTATGAAACATAACGAACGACTATTAAAATCGAAAACTTCATTGACATCTTAGCCAATGAAAATTAGGCTAATAATTTCCCGCCAATGACATTTCTCTGCGGTATCACATGATCTTATTCCCGCCCGCCGACCTACTCATCAGATGGCAGTACGTTTTTTGTATATTATTCACAGTATAGCAAGAGGCAGTTATAATGTTCTTTGTTAAAAATTATTCCAATAAGCACCTGGAACACAGTGGGTGTCAGACGTTACGTCATTGACTCAACCAAGGTTATTAAAATTAGATGATAGGCCAAAATTGAAAAACCTTAACTCAAACGTAACAATGTTAGCTTGCCATCTAAGTGTGTACAGCCAGAATTTAAAAGAGTGGGAAAAGCTTAAAATAAAAGTGATAAGCTTGTAAACACGAAGTTTGAATTTGTTTGTGTTGTTTAAGTAAGAGTATATATATTTAACTAAAATTAGCATATCAATATGTAAAGTTACGAGTAAATAGCTCTCTCCTAAATTCAGACTGTGCACACCAAGATAGTATTTTCGAATATAGTTTTTTTATTTAGGTTTGGTCTACTATCTAATTTTAATATCCTTGGTTGAATCAATGACATCCAATGACCTCTTTATAAATGTGATAATGGACTGACTGCTCCCATTGAAAATTACATGAACATATGACGCCAGGGAACGGAGAGGACTTTTAAGGCTGATTTTCACGCGGGGTTGTGTTTCGTGTGATTAGACTGCTTAACCAATTGAAACGCGTGTTTCATTACGTGTTCTACACGTAACACGTGTTTCAATTGCCTATTCACCCAAATCGAAAGCAACGCAAGCTTCCAAGGAATATCGTTTGTCCACTTTCAATCCAAACTAATATGGACCAAATTTTCGGTTCTAACACTTACGCTTGACATCGCTGTGCGGTCCGTTTTCTGATTTTTGTCTAATCCTTTCAAAAATTTAAATTATTATTTGCAGAATGTTCTATTATATGCAGAGTACGGTATACTATTATAAATAACTTAGGAATTAAGACAAATAAAAAAAATCCCTTTCGGTAGGCCTACAGGCTGAGGTAGATTTCGAAGTTTCGCTGGGCGCCGGGGCTCGCCCCCCAACTTCAGTGCTTTTGAGAGCATGCGCCTCCTTTATCTTAACCAAAATCTCCCTGCAGCACTACACCACCACGGAGTACATCTTCACCCTCCCACGGTTGACTGCGCCCCCAAAGGGAAGATTTGCCCCATTTATTGTAACCTACTCTTGGTCATACACCTTCATTGAAAATTTCGTTTCTCTACCTTCAATGATTTGGAAATTGGGTTTTTTGGGGGGCCATTTTGAATCCAAGGTGATGACTTTTTGAAAGTTTTCTTATTTTGTCGTGACCTACTTGTGATAGTACAACTTCAAGTAAAATTTCATTTATCCAACTCAAACGGTGTGCATAATGGGATTTTGGGCGGTCATTTTGGATCCAAGATGGCGACTTTTCCCAAATGTTGTGATATTTCCCTAAGCTACTCGTCATAATGCACCTTTATGCCAAATTTCGTATATCTAGCTCAAACGGTGTGGAAAATGGATTTTTAGGTCCGCCATTTTGGATTTAAGATGGCGTCTTTGAACTCATTAGGTAACATTTTCATAATCAAAAAGGGATGTTGTACCTTTATGCCAAATTTGATTTCAATAGCCCCAGCGGTTTAGGCTGTGTATTCTATACAACAATGGGTTCGGCGCCCATTTTGGATCCAAGATGGCGACCGATTTTGCTCATTAACGAACTTAACCGAGCTAAATATCTTCAAAATTATGGCCGCTAGCGTGTTAATATATATACACTTTCATATCGTACCGATCTCAATAGGTATATTTTCTTCGAAATCTACCTAAAAACGGTCCGCACAGCGGTAAGAAGTGTATACATCTAAGTTAGAACTAAAAATTTGGTCCGCATTGGATTTGGCTGGAAATGCACAGTCTAGCTAAGAAAGAGAGAGGAGGAAGATTGGAATATTTTAAATAAGGCATTGTACGGAACGTGATGTTCAGTTGTTGTTTTTTTATCAATTTCACCTTCCAGGTGATCATGGCTTGTGCTGGCTTCAATTTCGGGTCACTCGAAGTAGATCCGTCTCCCGTATCGAGATCCATGGTTTTTAATGCCAGTCTTGAATTTCATATAACATTTAGAATTGAGAACATTATCAAGCAAATTAAGAATCTGATTAGACAATAACTACTACTGCTAATAACAATAATGGAAACTAATTATTTTTTTTATTATTTGACCAAGATATAAGAAACTGCAGTAAGTTTCTGTAAGAGCTAATATAGTTGCATCAAGAAAATACTTTTTCGTGTATTGCAAATAGGTGTTTGATGTTTAAATTCATTTAAGTGTGTTGTGCCACAATAATCTTTATATTAATAATTTCGTCAATTAATGACTTTCTTATGCTTGTTTTCTGTCTTCAAATTTTCAAGAGATATTAGATATATTGATCGAGACTTAATCCCACAATTTCGTAGAAGTACGAGATCTCTAGTTACATCCTGAATTAATCCATGATATATGTTGGTGCAACAGTAAATCCCTGCTTAATCTTGATTTACGGATCAACAGTGTCTTTTTGCAAGCATGGATACGGGAGACGGATCTACTTCTAGCGGCCGGGGATTGAAGCCAGCTCGTGCGCGGGGGGGGGGGGGGGGGCATCATGGATTTAGATACGGGAGATGGATCGACTGGCCCAATACAATTAAGCTGGGTAAACTTGACGCCGGTTTTCGATTACTCTTTCCTGGTGAATTGGGATTTACTTGCGCCTTATTGGTTGCCCTATTCCTGGGTGTGTGGAAGCAAAGAATGGATGAAGATCTAGCTGAGGAAGAGAGGAGGAAGATTGGAAAATTTTAAATAAGGTATTGTACGGAACATGATGTTCAGTTGTTGTTTTTTTAACCAATTTCACCTTCCAGGTGATCATGGTTTGTGCTAGCTTCAATTTCGGGTCACTAGAAGTACATCAGTCTCCCGTATCGAGATCCATGACCTTTGTGGAATAAGCTCATGGATCTAGATACGGGAGACGGATCTACTTCTAGCGGCCTGGAATAGTGCGCGCGCAAGCCATGAATGGAAAACTAAAGTCTTGACGCCAGATCCGGTTGGTTACCATAGCAACGGTCGAGGCCAAGTCTAAATAAAGAGTAAGTTAATAGTAGAAAGGTAGAAATCCAGTTATGGAATCAATGGCTTTTAATATTTTTCGAACTGTTGATTATTTCAGTGACGACCGGAAACTGATTGAAAGAGTAGAAAATGCTGTGGAGTACATACATGCGTTTGCTTAGACATGACCGAGATCTGATGCACATACCAGGGAAATTGCAAGAATGGACATATGAACAGTAAATATACTGTACTAAGTTGAGGTGAGTAGCTAATTTATATTCCGTTATTTATGTTTCCATGAAACACGTACTAAAGCTACTATAAACTTTCCAAATCTTGATTTCTGATATACCTTTTATACTTTACCAACAATATCAATTTGCGCCGCTGTAGATAGGGTACAAGGGTTTCGTTTTAGCACTCATATTTATAATTCTTCTTGAATGTGTGTCCTCAACTATAGCACAATTAGCAACTTCAGTCTAAGCTTCTTAGATATAAGTATCACCTTTTTTAATCAAGAACTAAGCCATCAACGATGAATTATCCTTATAATCATATCGACGCATACTAAATTGCGTTCAATGGCATTGCGAGAAATTTGTTTACTAACGTAATTAGCTCCTTCCACTTCTTTTTCTAGCTTCAGTCAATTGGAAACAGAAAGAAAGCAACACGTGTGTCTTTTATTTAATGATGACAATCTGGGAAGAAACATAAAGCCATAACGAGTTGTTGAATATCAAACACTACAAACCTACTGGTAAACACCAGTTTGTTTAGACTGTAACATGGCGGGTTACCATGGCGACCTGCCGGATGTGACGTAAGACTTTAGTCCTGCATACCTGGCAGGTGTAATCGATTAAAATAACAACTGAACATCACGTTCCGTACAATTGTTTGTCATTCAAACGTTTTGCAGTAGTCACAAGGGACAAATATCTCGTGAATAAAGTAAATTTAAGACAAGTAGAAAGATTAAGTTTGGTGTGTATTGCTTGTATCGAAATCGAAATTATTTTAGCTATAATACATACGAAAAATAAACTATGATTTTGCAGTTGATAGAACTGTTTAAAATAATGTTTCCCATAGTAGTATGAAAATTAAGGGGAAAAGTCTGATTATAACACAGGAAGCATATATCGTCTTTGCACTGGCATCTGTAAAAAAAAAACTGTTGTAAAAATTCATTTGAATACGAGAGTTTGTAATACGGTACTTTGGAATTGTGTAACAAGCGTTTTCATTAAAGGAATGGTTATGAGCTTCGGCAGGACAGAAGATATAACACTGTTCCATGGTGAACTAGAAACTGTACGGTCACGGGACACAATATTAGACACAAAAGTAGATTTGAAGCTGAGACCAGAAACTTTTTAGGGGAGCTGTACATATTCATCATGAACGGTTAATAGTTTCTATATAGTTTCAATAATGTTCTAGATATTTGTGTATATTATTTTTTGCAGAAGATTTTAACATTTGAAGAAGTCTGAACCCCGTGGTCAAGTGGTTTCGGATTGGCATTAAGAAGGCACCCACCCAGTTTCGAGTTCTAAGATTTTTTAAACTCTACTTTTGACAATTTGATTCCTTATATTTAGCGGTCATGCAAGCAACTACTTCCAAGCTCGCCACATGCTGTAAGGAAGGCCAGGGCGCTATTTGTAGAGAGGAAATTCTTTGGCATTTCGTATGTTTTCACTAGAACATGTTTTCTTGTAGGGAGGGAAACACAATGTACAGTCTCGGAAAAAGATAAAGCGGACAGACTGCTCGTGAATCACCGTTCCACGCGAAAAACTCCCGACCCCCAACACGGTTTTAAGACACAAGTAAACAAAGACGGGAAGGAGGTAGACTATATGAGTCACCTTATAAAAGAAAACATAAGTTTGTTGTTCAATACTCTAATATACTTTTTAAAATCTCTCTCTCTCTCTCTCTCTCTCTGTGTGTGTGTGTGTGTGTGTGTGTAAAAGCTGGAGCGTATATCCGTATACACGTCAATAATTTAAATAATGTGAAAGGGGCACAAAAACACGTTCCGCGTCTGTCTATGTAGGGATTTGACGTCATTTCTGATTGAAAGTTGAAGAAATTATTCTTAATTATAATCAATAGCATGCATAAAGTAGAACTTTTCAGTCTTGCAAAATAACTATTCATAAAGTAATAACAAACTCAATTTAAATTATCAATCTTTTAAGAACGAAAAAAGAAATTGGTGCACAGATCAGGTGATGAAAGTTGGCTTATTTATCTTTGTTTTATTTTATTTTATTTTATTTATTCTTTTCCCAGTGCGAACCAGAGGTTGTACGCACTTTTATCTACATCTCACTTTTACACAAGTTGCAAATCTTCACATTTTCTCTACATGGGTACATACCAACTTTCTCCATATCTGTATATACACTAATACGGTTGATGTACACAATACACATGATTATAATAAGTTGAAAACAACACAAAGCTAACACAAAGATAGACCAATAAACATTTTTACATAAATCTTTAAATTTCATAATTTATCCTGCCACCCCCAATTCCTTCCAACTCTCCTCCCTGACCATAGTGGTATACTGCCCCATTGCTTTCATAGTCTTCGTTTCCATCCTGTCCTCCCCTTTTATTGCCCCTAATATTTCACCCTCAGTCAGATTTCCCAGAAGTATTTCTCTGGTTTCCTCCGTTCCCTGACACAAGAAAAGAAGATGTCTTTCGCTATCCTCCTCACCACACAATGGACATAGGGGTTTACCTTCTTCATTATTTCTTCGTATTTGATTCCAACCACCTAATCTAATCCACGCAATACCCCCCCCCCTTCTTTCTTCTCACAAACCGAGATATACTTAGCCCTTCCCCACGCTTCTTGCATCTGCCCATGAAATGTCAGGGATACCTTTGCATTGCACTCCGCAATGATGTCTTGCCTGTCTATATCCGCCATTTGCTCCTTCACCTGCTGCATCTCTACATTATCTATCCTCCTTCCCTCCCATACCCAACCCATACCTATCCTATATAACTCGCTTCTCACCTTCATTACCCACTACCCTTCATTTCCCTCTTCCATTTGATGATACATGCAATAACTTTTCAATGTGTGTCTGTTCTGCTCACATAATTTCCCCCAGTGCTATATGGCCTGCCATTTCAACATAATTTCTTCCCTATATGCACCCCATTCCCTCAAAACACCGCAACTAGCCGTGCATACACTGACTCCCAAAACTTCCTGTAGAACTGTACTTGAATTTGTGTAGCCACCATTCCCCATAGCTCTGCCCCGTACTTTAAGCCGCCTAAAATTACCGCCCTAAACATTCGTTCAATAAGCCTGGCTCTCATGCCCGGCATCTTGTGTACTGCCCTCATAAAATCCTCCAGTTCGTATTTCGCCTTGCCTTTACCCGATCTTATATGCCGCGACCATTTCCCTGACATTGCTACCGTTAGCCCTAGATATTGAAAATATTTAACTCGTTCTATCACCTCCCCCCCCATAAGTCCAATGTTTTCCCCGCCCATACTTGTATCCATTTCTGAAAACCATTATTTTTGTTTTCCTTACATTCACTGCTAATTGAATGCCGTTGCAATAATTCTCTAAATTATTCAAAGCTCGCTGTAATCCCTCTCTGGAATTCGCTAACACAACTAGGTCATCTGCATACATCAATACTGGAATCTCCCTGTCCCCTATTTTTGGTATATCCTGCCGTCCCTCCATAAGATAACCCGCAATATCGTTTATGAACAGCACAAACAACAACGAGGATAACACACACCCTTGTGTCACCCCAAGCGTCGATTTTTGCAACTGTGTAACCTTATTCCCTTCGCATTTCACACAAAATAATACATTATTATACACTGCCTGCAATGCTCTTATCGTTTTTTCTGAGACGCTCTGCTCCCACAGCTTTTGCCATAAAATATGCCTATTAACCGTATCAAATGCCTTCTGAAAATCCACAAAGCACGCATACAACTCCCTTCGCCCCTTATTCACTGTCCTACTTTTTATAAGCGTCTGCAATATAAATACATTATCCAACGTACTATACATTCTCCGAAACCCTGTCTGTAGCGGACTTATCGAATGTTTCAGCCCATTCCGTTAGCCTCCTACACAGTATTTTGCAATATGCTTTCCCCATAATCGGAACAATTGACACTCCCCTGTAATTACTAGTATTATTTTTGTCTCCTTTCCCCTTATATATTGGACATATAATAGACTGTGACCATTTGTTTGGAAATTTTCCTTCGCGAAACAATGAATTTACTAGCTTGATCCCTATTCTTTGCGGCAGCCTTGCATATTTCCCCTCCAATTCCCTCAATATCTGATGCCTTCCCATTTTTCAGACTATCTACCGCTTGCTTATATTCCATCTCCGAAATTGCCTCATCTAAAATAGGTACGAAGTCTCCTATTTTATTTCACAGTATGCGTAAAACCGTCGACTTTTATTGCAACCATTAAACTTTACAGAGGCAATGGTTTATTTAATACATAAATTTGAGTTATGTAAAGTGTGAACTTTTATATTATATGAGAAAGTCAATAAGAATATAATTACGGAAATTAGAACTGTTTGTTTCCTATTACGTTAGCCAAACTACGCTTTCAGAAGATTCTACAAAAACTATAAAGGTTCGCCATGCGTAAGTTGTCCCCTAAACAACTCGCACGGTCGCACCAAAACGTCCAGGAGCACCCAAATGGCTTCGTGCCCCAAACGCCCTGCCACGGGGTAATAATAACCTCTTCTCTCACGTCAGTTCGAAGGTTAGTTCTTCATTTATGCCAGCTTTATCTGAGTCACAAAACTGAAAACGGTCCAATAAATCGAGTCAGTGAAACCAGATCTGAAGTCAAGTTCTCTCTTTCCATGAGGTGCTTGCTTGAATTCTTAAAATAGAGAAAGCTAACAACTGAAAGGACGATATTAGAAGGAGTTAAGTTCATTATACTCAAATACGAAATGAGTTCCTTTCTCTCTATCAACTTTCATTGACGCGCTAGCCTAAAACTTGTGACATGGGGAAAGCTAATCAAA
>JAGDQP010009942.1:0-43408 GCA_022664845.1 Lepisma saccharinum
TACTTGATCTAAATATATGTCTCGTGTTCAATGTTGCAACTAACAATCTTTCATAGGTTATTCTTATGAATAATTTCTTAGGTTTCATTCAAGAAAACATGAACTTGAATATATTTTTTATTTGTTATTATTCCAAAAGTATAGCAACCTATTCGTGTAAATTACTTCACCATTAAAATTACATCATTGTTATTCCTTTTTTAAAAATCTCGTCCTGATGTGAATGGAAGCGATTGGACAGTTTCAGATTGTCTTTTCCTACGAAAATTGTTTGTTGGCAAAGAAAACTATTTGGACTAATGAACGAATAAAATTGTCACACCAAAATATTTAAATAAGAACAATCAAACATATGTGTAGTGTGAAACAAACATCTGGAATGCTTTTCCTAATATTTATTCTAATTCTAAACAAAAGCAAAAATATACAACACTTACACTTCACTAAGACAATATCTCACTTCATATCTTTTAAGATAATGTCTGAATGTAATGTAATACAGTTCTGAAAGCACTTCTATAGTTTGCTTGTATAGTTCACTTGTACACTTCCCTGTCATTTTTATATGATATTAATAGAAATACAGTTTAACTTGGAAAATTCTTTAATACGCATTTCACTTATAACAAGAAATTAAATAACTGTCATCTACCACTCGCTTTGAAATCAGTTTGTTCTCTTTTGATATTTGTCACCTACTGATTACCATTAGTAAGTCTATTCCTTACAGATACACGCAAAGCTTTTGTCGTATATCTGTTCAATATCTGCTTAAAGTTTTGGAGTAAACTTGTTCCTATAGGCATAATATTAACACATCTCAAAGTAGAACCAAGCACGAATGATGTAGGGTAATTGAACTGTCTTTGTTCAGGAACTCACTTCTTGCCAAGAGAACTATAATTCCTGCGTTATTTTCCATATTGATGATAAACCATTGATATTTGAGATTGGTTTTTAAATGAGTTTCTCTGTATATTCTATAGAGTTCTCTTGAAATGGCTGGCTTACATAAAATACGTGTCATTGTCACATCCAAATACTTGCTCCCACGATTGCACATATGGGTGTATGTATTTATCCAGTGTAAAAAGCATCCCTGACATAGTAAATAGTCACTACTTTCGTAACGTTTCAACGCTTCCCAAATACATCCGATTGAGGCACTGTTCAATGTACAATCACATACACTTTCATTGACAAGTTAGTCGGCCATCTCCGTGTCGTCTTCTGCAACATACAAAGCTATCTCATATAAATTATCACTGCTAATGTTGTCTCCATCCAGCACTATAACGTCAAACTCCACTGCGTTATTTAAAGGTAGCTAACATGACGTACTACCGGCGAGATCATCTTCGTCTCCAACAAATACTAATACTATAGAGTCCATTACACCAGCCATATTGATCCCTTCAGTCGTTCTAAGTCTGCTAGGAAAGTAAGGAAACGCTAGTAATATTTATCCAACTCACAGACTCCAAACTCCTGCGAATGAAGTCACCTTGTTGCGCACTAAATCTGCGCAGTACTGTTTTCCTGTCTAGTCAGTAATACTTCTATATTGGTAATACTCCTTGATTTGACAATGGAACTAAAAGTATTATCTTGCTGTTATTCCAAGAATTACAACTTCGACCTTGAATTCATAATTAGTTAGGTTAAAAGAATGTCTAGTTCTTTTCTTTTAGTTTCTTATGATGCACTTGCAAGAATCATCTTAAGAAAATCCGATTTCCTATTTTGAACAAATCTTCTAGGCACCTGATTGTTCGATTTCTCTTCTGCACGATGGTTTGTTTAATTTCCCCTTTGACTACTGGTGTCAACTAAAAATTTCAAAGTCTCTATTTGTTTGGTGTAACGCTTAGTGTCGTTTAGTAAGGAATAAAGACATTTTGTCCCTACTGGTCTATTGGTTAGAATTGTTGTCTACTTTCTCTAGTGTTCAATTAACAAGCCACTATATAAAAACTAGATTCTCAACTCTTGTGTGTTTTCCTAAGCGAGGAATCTGTTATGTATTATTTTGAGTAAATGTTAGTTTTATTTGTATGCGTTGAGAGTTCAACTTAGCTGTAATTATCTTCTTTCAAACAAAATTATAGATTCTGTAATGTTCACTCTGTTTTTGTGTTTCTAAGAAAAATGAACTTGATTAAAACTAAAACGGAGAAAACAGTTTGCTACGTAAAAACATTTTCTGAAAACAATGCAGTACAACTTTTAATAGGTAGTTTTTTCTCCAAGCAAGAAAACCGAAAGAACTTTTATGAAATGGAAAAAACAAACTGTTACGAAAACTTATTTCTTACGATTTTTTCTTTCTTAGTAAAACTTTATTGTTAGAAAAACTTGTGATTTCTTTTTGTTACTTAAATTTTATGGTTCCAACTTTTTTCTTACGATTTTTTCTTTCTCACTAAAACTTTCTTGTTCCAAATTTTTTTTTCTTACGAAAACTTTTTTTTTA
Organism: Lepisma saccharinum; assembly: GCA_022664845.1. Lineage (NCBI taxonomy): Eukaryota > Metazoa > Arthropoda > Insecta > Zygentoma > Lepismatidae > Lepisma > Lepisma saccharinum. Next base: position 2,474 of record JAGDQP010009942.1, read on the forward strand.
CAATATTTTTTTTTTCTTATAAATGTTTTTGTTACGAAAACTTTTTTCTTACTAAAACTTTTTTGTTACAAACTTTTTCTTATGATTTTTTTCTTAGAAAACTTTTTATTATGACTTTTTTCTTTCTTACAAAAATTTTTTCTTATGACTTTTCTTTCTTACAAAAATTTTTTCTTACTAAAACTTTTTTGTTACAATTTTGTTTCTTACAAAACTTTTTACTTACTAAAACTTTTTTGTTGCAAACTTTTTTCTTTGTTACTAAAACTTTTTGCTAGGGAAACTTTTGGTTCCATTTTTTGTTGCAAACTTTTTTTTGTGACGAAATTTTCTCTTTCTTAAACTATTTTCTTAAGACAAATACATTTTGTGAAAGTTAAACTTTTTTGTGATTGCAAATACTTTGTAAGTTTTTTTAATACTTATGTAAAATAATGTCTTGTAAGGCAAATTTGTTAAAGGAGATTGGTTTGAAATACAAATCAGAATGCTTGTCAACTTTTTATTATATCCTTTTCATTGTACAAGAAAAGAATTTACTATGATTTCATTTATGTATCAGTTTTTGTATTAGTTGTCTTTAAACACATTAATTTATTCCATATTATTATTTATTTCAGCATTGTTTGTATCACTTGTCTGGAAAAGCATCAGTGTTCAATAGTCTATAGTCACAACACTTTTGTATCACTTGGAAAATGTTTGAGTCTGTATGTATGTTACTTATGCATAAATAAAAAGTTCCTTGTTAGTACAAATCAATTATTTTATTTCCTACAGAAATACCAGTCCTTGTGTATATTCAAAGTTGAAAGGAGTGAAGATCTTTGTTGGTACAAGTCCATGGATGCAATGTATCTTTCACCCATAAGATTAAACGGATTCTGTCCTTACATTCGGAATCTGTCACCATTTTCTTGTAAGTCGTAAGAAATTTATGCAATATATCAATAGAATCAGTGTGAGATCCAACAAATTTCTGGTATATCTGATCACAAATCAAGGGAGTTGTTAATACATCAACCATGCGAAGTAGAGTAATTTCCTTGCTTAAGTCTATGGTCAAAGTCAAAGGAAATATCGTGAAAACACTCATCACAAATTATACTAAAACAGGGTGACCATTCTTCAAGACTTGATAGCACACAGTCGACAGCCACCTCGGCAAAAGTGTACTCACAGCTAGCCAGTTTCCTGATTTAGCTGCAGTAGACTAAGTCACAATCGGTTCGTCATAACAATTTATTGACTTCATCAATCAATCAGATTATTTAGATTCAAATGACGTCATTACCTAGTATGCTAGTGCTTGTTTGCTTAGTTCTTGTTACAACTCTACAAAAATGCTATTTTATTCATAGAGCCTACTGGAGCACGATACGAGTGTATTAACACTTAAAAGTTTTGTAGTCATTAAGTACAATTTTGGATACTCCTTCTACAGTTCATATCCTGTGAGATATGCAACCTAACAATACTAGTAAGATACTTTGCTTTTGGAAATGTAGTCTAAGATCCGAGCATATCAGACAATAAGAAAACTAAGTGATATCATTTTTATTAAAATAATCCATGGTTGGCAAAAGTTTGGTATAAGTTGGCAACTCTTGTTGACGTTGAATTACTATACAAATGGCAAAGAATAACTTATTAAATTATTTTAAGATGGAAATACCGTTAAGTGTAAAATGACAACACTGCTTGATCAGCAATGCCAGCTGGCTGTGATATTCTTTCACAGACTCTTTCCACTACCTGTCTCCTGCTCTTCCTGTTTCAAGCAAACATATGGTTGCAAGCTGTGAGAGCAAGGCATGGACTTCCGGTGTGAAGTAGTAGTTTCTTAGTGTGTGTGTGTGTGTGTTTCTGACGGAGGTTCTGCAAAAGTTGGCATATGCGGGAAATGTTCTTGCATCAGGCAGTAACATCCATCGGTCAAGTCCCGTAAACTTAGGAAATATTCTTTCATTATACTACCTAAGATTTTGCCAGGGAAAAATATAAAAGTAATTATAATTTCTTATTAACCTTATATTTGTTTTAACTGTCTTACAAAACACTATATACGAAGGCTATACCCAGTTTAATTCAATAATATGTTCAATGCAAGTCACCTATATGGTCTCAGAAAAGGAGGTGTCAATCACTTGAATTGAGACAACAAGCAGTCCAATAGACCTCATCTTCTTCTTCCTATATTACGAGTAAGTCTTTTGACTATAAGCAGTTCTTTCTTTTTAGCTTTCATTTGATTTGATTCAAACCACTTCAAATATTGTTTGTATTCATAACCAAACAGTCTTTTCGACCATAACGTACATGCAAAATCGTAATATAATTATAAAAATGCAACTGAAAGAGTAGATTATATCTAAAATCATGTTCAAGCTACTTCAAAAGTGAGTTTTCTCATTATATATTGTTTCAAAGTAGTTCATATTATGTAAATCCACGCTTTTCGCCTTCAAATACTCATTCAACCTAGTTTTAATGCCAGTTTTCTTATTACATATTGAGTAAATGTGGTTCTTAGGACTTCACTTCACAAAACCAACTTAAAACAAAATGATCATCTGGTACTCAACTATGTCGGAAAAATCACAGCAAAAAATCAAAAATGTAAATAACTTTTCTATGTACCATGTAGTAGAGTAGTTTATTTGTAATAAAAACCTTTTACGTCTAATTTTTTTGGGTTTCATTTCATGAAATAAAAAGCAAATACCATATCCTTGTAGTATAGATTTATTATCATGCAAGTACAATTTTACAAATGAATTGTGGATATTCCTTCCATCAGTTTTGATGCTTGTATCTTTAACCAAAATTGTAGTTGCATACAATTACGCAGTGCGCATGCATACTCGTGCACTGGCTGGTGGTAATTACAACATGAAGCATTGAGTTTGAAACTTAAGGCAGGACATCCCTGATCTTCAACATTCACAATGTTTTCCATATGGAATAGTTTCCGTAATAATGTAATCTTTTCACTACCTTTACAAAGACGGAACCCATTTCACAACATTGTGAAACAATATGGCGGATGTGGGATATAGTATATCCATTCGTAGTGTCCCATTCTAACCCGTGCAAATTGCGAGTTAATCATTCGACTTGTCTCTGATATCCAACCGGTAAATCATAACTTTCACAAGGTAATTTTACCATACAATGAAATAATAGAGTTGCATCGCATGCAACTAGACAAAATTCACGCATAATGTATTCATTCGCTGAAATTTTGAATCCCTGAAAATCAAGAATGCACTGCCTTGTGCTTAGTAAACCTGAACCAATAGGATTTTGTTGCTCCAGAATCAACGGTATTAACTGAGCAATACACTCGGGGTCTTTCATGAACTGATGACAAACTTTAAATAGTGTGTTTTTCCCAATATGAAAATGACCCTGTTGCTGAAAATGTTCATAATAGTCTTGAAAAATCTCAGGATGATTAATATGAGTTTCGACATGTTGTGCGATTACTGTTCCTGTGTTCCATACATACATACACTCATGCACACTATGTAAATTACATTCACTACATTGAATTTGATTTTCTTTTAAATATGCACTTATAGTTTTGAAAATACACTTGTCCACTATATATTCGCCCTTACAATTCAAACACTGAGCCATAATTCACTACACCACAGGGTCTTCACGGGGAGCACGGTCCTTGGCACGGAGTAATGTTACCATCTCCCAGGAACACGTTCTCAGTATGTGACGAATGCCCCAGTCAAAGTTTTCCTTCAGCGTAACTCCTGCTGGATGTTTCTCCAAATACAAGTGAAACAGTGTTTGTACAGTCCCTGGATCTTTCAGTATCAATTTCGTACTATTGGATCTTCATTCATTCTATTTATCTCATACGCTGAGGTATTTGGAAATGTATAGCCTCCATGATGTTCAAAACAGATATGATTGCATGGGGTAGTACAGTTATTAAAGCACCCTACACAGAGCATGGCATGGTCGGGAAACCAGTCCTCAATGATTGAGTATATGCAGGCTTCATCCACCCAGCGCGGAGAGCATTTGCAGGGCTCCTCGGCGGGCGGAGTAATAACAAGTTCAGTAGCACTTGCCTTTGACATAGTTACGTGTAGACTGACGACCCCTATAAGCAACATATATGCGTTATCAGACCGGAAGAGTCGGGGGTGACCGTTGTTTCCCACGGTCGGTCCCTTCAGGACCGGAAGCTCCATATGGTAGGGGTCACCAAAGGTCGTGAGAAACGTCAAAATTAAGATTAATGGGGCACAGGTGTTCAAATTTTGGTGGGGTGGGCTGGGAGATTTTTGGCTTACACTACTGGCCACTTATTTTATCATGCAACTTCTACGTTTTATCCTGTCTCCCTTTTCCGGTCTTTTTTTCTTTCTTGAAGCACACTTTCTTTCATTTTCTCTTGCGTTCTTGTCTTGTCGAGGAGTTGCTGCTGGTGCGATTCGCGTAGTGTATTCCGATATGTATAATGTTGAAAAAAATATTACTACTACTACTCCTCCTTAAAATATTACAACGTTAACGTAGGGTTTACTCATTCATGCGTTTTGGAACCGTGGTGAGGATTATGCGACCCTCGGTGATGATTGGACCTTAAGTTTCCACATCGTACCCACTTGAGGGTGTTGGCCACACGCGCTATCTTGGATTTTTATTCCATTTATTTATAAGGCATTTTATTTACTCATCCTGTGTCGTCGTAAAGTAAATTTTACAAGTTCTGTTTTCACTCAATTATTCTTTACTGCTTTAACTCGTTATACGATCAAAAATTAATTATTCTTTTACATGAACAGAAATAACATTGAAGATATTTCTGAGCCGAAAAAAAACAAGCCATTTCAATTAAGTTGAACCTTTTACACGTTACTGTGCATGAAATATACGAAAAATACAACTTATTATGGGTAGATTAATTCCTTACGAACACAAACATAACGTTCTTGACACTGTCGGTTCTTCTTTGTGTTTAAAATTAGAGTAATTGTAAACTAATCGTGAAATTTTTCATGCAACTATGTACGGTATTGCTACCTAGGGGCAAAGCATGGAAAGAAGATAAGTGTCTCGCGGATGAATATGGAATAATCCGTGAATCGTCTGCTACCAGAGTAGAGCGCCAAATTTAAAGGCGAGAAAGAGCGAGAGTTCGACTCTACGCTGTTGCCAGCTCTTTGTTTCCGAGCGAACAATTAGCCACTCAAGACCACTTGTCTCGTGTGGTTTCGTAATCACGAGACGAATAATGGGAAGCTTGCTGGAGGGAGAAGCGGACAGGGACGGGTCATTCTCTTTATCTTTAGTTGTATCAAGCGGAAAGAACATACTGGTTCGGAAAAAAATTTGAGTAATAAGTCGGCTGTAATATATAGCTCAGAGAGAAGCAAACGGGAGAAAAGGCATTCTACTCTTTTTCATCCTTACACATATTAGAGCACCCGTATGAACGTCAGTGAATAACGGAAGATATAAGGTTTGTCCTATCTCTCTGTCTCCCCCCCCCCTAGAAGTCCGACAGAGTTGACTTACTCCGTTGGATTCGTCAGGATATCAAACGGTGGGGAAACTTATGACTTTGACTCTAAAACTGAAAGAACCTTTTCATTTAATTAGTTTTCTCAATTCTTCCTATGCATCTTCACAATGGTATGTTTGTTCCCCTCCCCCTAGATGAACGATACATCGTTGGATTCGTCATGGTCTGAAATGGTGGGGGAAATTATCATTTTGGATCTATAACTGGCAGGTGCTTTTGAATCGCTTAGCATTATCCATTTGTGCCCCTCCTAGATCTTAGGAACAACAAGTCCGACAGAGATGAACCATACAGCGTTGGATTCGTCATGGTCTGAAACGGTGGGGAAAATTATCAGTGTTTCTATAAAACCGACAGGTCCGTTTGAATCATTTAGTATTCTCCATCTGTATGTTCCTTTGTCCCCCTGGATCTCAGTAACTGCAAGTCACACAGAGATGAACGATACATCGTTGGGTTCGCAATAAATTGCTATTTTTTAAAAACGAAAACAAACAGTGTTCGTGTGGAGGCAAATGTTAATTTCGGGTTTCTATGGTAGAGTTGGCTTCGCATTCGGGAGCTTCTGGGTTCAGTTCCATCGACCGACCATCCTGACTGAGGTTTTTCTTCAGTCACACTAGGAGAGCTGAAACGAGTCACCTGATAAAGTTTTGGACCGGGTCTTAACTTCAAACCTTGCCTGACCCAGTGATCCAATTTAGACCCGGTGACCCGGAGCACAATGCACTTTTTAATTATTTCCTTACGTTTGAACAGTGTTTCTTTCAGGACTTGAGATATTATCTCCAAAGCACGAAAGATACGACGCCGAAATTCCTAGTCAATTATATGACCCAGACCGGGTCAAGTTTCTGACCGGATCTCCTGGTCATTCATGTTCGGGTTATATCGGGTCACCCAGTTTCAGCTTTGCACACCCATGAAATGCCGGGATGATACCTTCAAATTAGGCAATGGCTGACTCCTTCTCTTTCCCTATTCCGATCTGTGCCTAGATGCCTAGGGTCCACAAATACAATCAAATTCGAGTTTCTACTCCGTGTAAAAACCAAGTAGAGCAGTCAATAGAGGAGTTGCCATGTAGTCGCGAAAGCCTGGGTTCGATTTCTCATTCCATTCCGACAGGTTTTTCCTATCTTTCTTCGGTCACATCAGGAAAATGCGGAAATGGTATCTAGAACAAGACCAGGTCGATTCCTTCCCAAATACTTTCTTGTATCATGAGAAGCTTCGTGTGTGTCCAACAGGAATCTAGCTTTACTTAATTTCGCAGAAAATATTAATTTCGGAATTGAATGAACAGTGTTGGCTAATGTTCCCAGTTTTTCGGTTAGTCCCTGGATTCAAAATATCCAACTGGAATGCGGATATGGGACAGACAACCGCTAAGGAGTGCAAGTGCTCATAATTCCCTCGTCTTATTAAAAAAAAAAAACGTACACTTTATTTTTTGTATGGTCCAATCTAGTAACTTTCGACTTCGCACCGTCACGATTATAATTCGAAGGCCCTGATAGTTAAAATCCACAAACATCCATGTCCCTGGCGGGATTCGAACCCGCGGCCTTAGCCTTATGTATATGCAAGGAATATATATTGTTCCAAATGTAAGAGATTGAAAGATTTTTATTTAGTTTGCCTTGCTGCTTTTTCTCTGAGCTCACAAAACGCAGCTACGTATGTGTGTAACATTATACACTTGTATTATTGATATTACAGTATTAATTACACAAGTGGGAGGCAAGCTAGGCTAAATATTCTATCTACAGTAAATAATGTAACAATATCGTTATGATCCTTTTATTGGGTCATATAATATAGTAGGTAGAGCAGGATCGTGTTGTACTCAATGCGAATAAATGATACTAGGTTCGTGTTTAGCCGACACCTTTTATTACAAAGTTTCCAATATAGATATAAAGTTTCCACAATAAGTAATATAATACAAGTTCCACTATAAGTAATATACAATATTAGTATCCACAAGTCCGAATTATAAGTATGACTAGTTGTCTCGAACTTGTGTTCTTTTGTCGCTATTTTACTAAGTAAGTCACTTCTCCTAATGTGTCCTATCCTTGATAGACCCCGTACCAGGTCTCAGGTATTATGGTAGTTTACTGCTAGGTGTAGACCCCGTACCGGGTCTCAGGATTTAGAAGGGAGAAGTGACCACTTGATTGTGATGCCGATTCTGTTTATCGGTCCTTTTTATAAGGCCTTCTTCTTCTTCCTCTGGAGGTGTGACCTAATGTTTCTTTATTCCACCGCCAGAGGTTTGTTGTTGTCTTCTGTTAGTGTTGACATAAACACTTTCTTGTGTTTATGTCACACTCACTTATTGACCTACTTGCTGTCCCATTACGATATTAACTGTAAGAGTACACACAGATACACATAGGAAAATTAGAAATGCACTATTTTACTGCAGTAAAATATAAACATATATTTAAGTGCGCTACACAAAAATGTCACTGTTACGTGTTATTACAAACCTAAATAATCCTTCAAATACTTTTTTTTTTATCGAATAACAGGGCAATTCTGCAAAGCGTCCCTGTTCTGAACAGTTTCAAAATCTCAAGTGTTCATAGGATGGTAAGATGTAAGCTGAAACTAAATACTAGACTTGAGAGAAAGAAGCTTATCAGAGGAAAACCGCCACTCTTAGATTTGGAAAATCTAGGGAAACACAGACAAACATTCGAGATAGAACTAAGTAACAGATTCAGCCCCTTGGAAAAGTTAGAAGATAAAGAAGACATTAATAGCAGAAATAAAATACTGACTGAGATAGTGAGAGAGCCAAGGAAATAGCAGGCGCCAAAAAGAAAAAAAAAAAGACAGCAAAATCTCAGAAGAAACTAAACTCCTGATTAATAAAAGAAGGGAAATGAAAGGAGGAAAATTACATGAAGATTGAGTACATATAACTAAATAAAACCGTAACGAAGAAAATAAGAGACGATGTACGAAGATACAACGAAAATCTTCTTAGAAATACAATCGAGGAAAACAAGACCTTGAAGAAATCCAGACAGCAGTTCATCATAGGCAAAAAATAAATAATTCAAGTTAAGAGACCAGACGGGACCGTAACACGAAATAAAGAAGAAATTATAAAAACATTTGAAAATTTCTACACAGAATTGTATTACTCCGAAGAACAACTAGGAAAAGAAGATTCAGAAGAAAATGAAATAGATGTTCCAGACGTAATGAAGGAAGAAGTGGATAAAATACTTTGCTGTGAGTCCATCTTCTGGCGATTTTCCGTACTTCATCCCTCAGAGATGTTTAACTGGGGAGGTGAAAAGACGAAAGAGAAGTTTGCCAAATTATTCCCAATGTGCCTTAGCAAGAAGTACCGTCAAGTTGGAATAATGCTTGTATCATTTTGTTTTACAATAACGGGGACAAAGAACGCGTCGAGAACTACAGACGAATTAGTCTACTGTCAGTTCTATACAAAATGTTCACCAAAGTTATTTTGAATCGTATTGAACGGGACTTACAAGGGAAGGGTCACTCAGATCACCCCGAAACACTACTTCAAATTTCGTACACATGTAGGTCAGCCACTCAAAAAATTAGCTGCCATTTTGAAGTGCATGGCCTTTGAATAAAAGGATAAAATTTGGACGCGGTCTCTTATACAGTACTTGTCAAAGTTCCAGAACTGGTAAATATCTCTGTTAGAATGCGTGTTTTGAAAACTTGAAAAGTTGCAGAGTATCAACAGAGCTATCGGATGGGCTATACCATCAAAATATGTGGGGGCCCTGTTTTGTCACCATGGGGCCCAACTTTGATTTTTTAAATTGGAATCTCCACTTGCAGATTCTGTATCTTCGGAAAAAACTAAATCAGAGTATGTTCTGCTCGAAACTGTAGGATCTAAGTCCTGAGCCCTACAGGGCTGGAAAGTAGATTAATGGTGACTCAAGGTTCCGGAACGGCTAAATATCTAGGTTAGAATGAGTTTTTTTTTTTTTAAATTTGAAAAAGAGAGAAGTTGCAGAAAAATCAGCAGAACTTTCGGATGGGTGAGTTCCTCAAAATATTCGTCACTTCTCTGCTGTTCATGTTATTCTGTAAAATTTATGAAAAGTGGAGCAAAACGCTAGGTCTTGCTTGCTTTTTCTTATCACTCACATAATTAGCTTTTTCTTCCTGGAACACAACCCTGCAACTACGATAGGGATGAATCACCCTGTGTTGCATTCAGGAAAGGCAGTCAAAACGTTTGTGTCAGTGAGTGAAGGTGCAGTCATAATTGTTAGATTGAGATAATTTTGACATTAGTTATATATATATATATTAGGTGCTTAATTAGTGGGCTGTATTTTAGATAGCCCATTGACAGTACCGTGCATTTTTTTTTACATGAGGAAGAGAACATGAAACTATGACACGAGATATTCAGCCCGCATGCCTTGTGGCTGGAGTGAACGGCCGAGTGAGGCTAGCATAAAGGTGCTTTTTCCTTATAAGAACAAATTTCATAGTCTAGTAGTTGAACTGGTAGCTGATTTCCTGCAGGCTACCTTTTTTGGATAACCTATCCATGTACAAAGTTTAAAGTACGCTAAGATACAGTAGGATATACCACTCTCTTCTTGTAAGGCGAGGAATATAGTATTTATGCCAATTCAAGTACCGATACGTTAAACGGACTAGCAACCTTTGAAAAACAAAACATTAATTTTCTAATAAGTTGTCATCACTTATAATTGGGAAAGTCCGGGCAGTGTTGAAACACAGTCATTTTCCCCCCTGTGCCGACACATATTTATTATTATTATTTTTTTCCACGAACAACATGGAAGCCATTACGAAAAATCTACAACAAAAGAAGTTAGCGTAATAGCAAATTTTAGATTCTCTTCAGCAATTCCATCTTTTTCGCAAATCGTCATGGCAAATTTCAACTTTCTAGGCGAACAGAAAGTGCTTCCAAAACCGCTGGAAGAATCGGCAGACGGACAGGAATTTTATGTAGCAAATAGACCGCGTGACAATTTTACCCTTTTATTCAAAGACCATGCAGTACAAACTGGCAGCTAATTTATTTTGTTGTAATCTGTTGGAGGCTGACCTACTTGTGTACGCAATTTGGAGTTGGGTTTCAACATATTTTGAGTGACTGAGCGTTCGATAGCTCTGTTCATTTTCTGCAACTTTTGTCTCTAAATATATATATATATATATATATAAACGCATTCTAACAGAGATATTTGGCCATTCCGGAACTTTCAACACTTCTCACCATTAATATGTTTACCGGTCCTGTGGGGACAAGGACTCAGATCCTACAAATTTTAAAGGGCATATTCGGATTTATTTTTTCCGTCGATATAGAATATGCAATAAAAGTTGGGGGTTCTAACTTAAAAAACTCAAAGTTGGGCCCCACATATTTTGATGGGATAGCCCATCCGATAGCTCTGTTGATACTCTGCAACTTTGTTGCTTTCAAGTTTTCAAAAACGCATTCTAACCGAAATATTTAGCAATTCTGGAACTTTGACAAGCACTGTTTAAGAAACTGCGTTCAAACTTTACCCTTTTATTCAAAGGCCTTGCACTTCAAAATGGCAGCTAATTTTTTGTGTGGTACTCTCTTTGTGGCTGACCTACATGTGTACGAATTTGAAGTAGTGTTTCGAGGTGATCTAAGTGACCCTTCCCTCGTTAGATTTTAACCAGGGAAGGGAACAAGCCGGATTTTGTCGTGGAGTTAGCACAATGGACCACATACAAACATTGAATGAAGTTATGGAAAGGACTAATGAATATGAACTTCCATTATGTCGAGGGTTCATAGATTTTGAAAAACCTTTCGATTCGGTTTCCTTGTCAGCAGTACTTAAATCACTTGAACTTCAAGGCATCGAAAGTGCATACATCAGGTTACTGCGATTACTCGACTGCTACATCTGTCATTAGACTACATCAAGAAAGTGAAAAAGATTAAAGTTGGAAAAGGGGTAAGACAAGGAGATTCAATTTCTCCAAAACTGTTTTCAGCGGTTCTGGAAAGTATGTTACAAAATTGAAACTGGGATGAAGTTGGAATAAAGATCAATGGCGAGTATCTATCACCTACGATCCGCTGACGATATAGTCCTGTTTGCTTAAAGTGCAGAACTACAAACCAGAATGGAAGACCTAACTAATGAGAGTTCTAAAATAGGCCTGAAAATGAATTTAAATCAAACAAAATTAATGTACAATCAACATGCTGCAAAGAAGGTAATAAAGATTATCGGAGAGACCATAGACATAGTTGATGAATATGTTTATATGGTCAGGCTCAAAACTTCAAATGCCAAGTTGACTGATGAAATAAATAGAAGATGTAAAATGGCGTGGAGTTGGTTGGGAAGACTACACTTTATTTTCAAAAGCAAACTACCAATGTGTCTGAAGCGTAAAGTTTATCATCAATGTGTATTACCTGTAATGATGTACGACTGTGTAACTTTCACACTGAATGCGCAAACGACTCAGAGCCACACAAAGAGCAATGAAGAGATGAATGCTAGGAATAACTAGGGGCAGCGCTCGAAATGGAAATTTTAACGAAAAGGAACGGTTGGCTTTCATTAGTATGGTGTTGTCTTTTGTGTATGATTAGGGGTCATTTAGTATTACGTTAGCCGATGGGGTTCAAGGTTTGTATATTTTGCTGATCTTCTGTGTGTTAGAGATGGGACATGTACTCCATTTCGCTTACAAGGGGCGGGAGGGGATCTAAGACGAGTAAAAATGTACTGAAGTAATATTTGAACGACCCCTTATTACATCAACGTGACTAACGTGTAATGAAATAATGCTCGGTTTTACGATTATTAATAGTTAAAATATTTAAGTAAACATCAAATGACAAAAGAAATTAGACACGACTCTCCTGCCGACCTTCCTCAATTTTAAACAGACAGAAATCGTGAATGTCAATTAAGGAGAAAATTTTGATTTAAATGTACACTTAGGTTCAAAAATTGGCCAATGGATACACTTTTTAAGTTCGATATGTAGCTCAACATAACAAAATCAAATCTCTATTCAATAGAAATATAAAATAAATATTCCATGCATTGTGCTTCCACGTGTACACTATATAGCTCGGTATTGGCATATTGTAGATCTTTGTGATGTTGAAAGGTTTTCCATCGACCATTTTATATGAATCAGAATAAATATACTTCATATCAGCTTATCCCATAAGTAATGCCGTATTTTTGCATTGCGAGGAAAAGAACGAAAACTTACCTGAACACTACCGTTAGTCAGGAAAATAGTCTCCAACACTACCACCTGTCAACCAGATGTTGAATCCCTCGCTGAAAGAGGTCACCGAACTGGGTCATTGTTCGTGTCGCGTTATCCTCATTTAGCAGTATTTTCTGGGAAACGTGGTTTTTGCAGACTGCAAAAAAGACAGTAGTCTGTTGGTGCAAGATCTGGTGAAAACGCCGGGTAGGGGAATGTTTCACAGCCACATTCCTCGATCTTATGTTAGTACAGGTCCTTACTTGTGTGGGCGCGCGTTATCACCATGAATGAACACACCGTTGCGATTATCTAAAGCAGGAGCTTTAGTCCGTAGGCATTCAAGCTGCTGATAGTAGACACCTGTGTTGATGGGCTGGTTACGTGACAAGTGCTCAAAATGGATTATCCCACGGATATCCCACCAAACACTCAACATCACTTTGCAAGGGGTGGAGATTCTGTTTTGTCTAAATTCCTGCACCCCCTTTAGGTACCCACTGCTGTTTGCGTAAAATGTTATGGTAGAGGACCCATTTTTCATCCCTCCCGTCACCATTCTGTCCAGAAATGGGTCAAGTCTGACGGGTGAACACGGAATTGTAGACGTCAACTCACTGCTGCTTCTTTGAGGCGTTAACGTATGGGGTACAGATTTTCGACACTGTTCCTACACGTATCCAAGGTCCTGCAGATGACGCTGAACGGTTGAATAGGTGACATGGATGGCCAGTTCTTCAACAGTTTGCATTGGATTTGCCTCCATCGCTGATCGCAGGGCATCTTTGTCCAGCTGCACAAATCTCTCTTCTTGTGGCTTATTGGTGTCCGTAGACCGAAACGTCTGGAAGCACCTCTGGCACTTTCGCGCATCCACAGCACCCTGACTATATACGGCATTGACGTTTCGTACCGCCGCGCTGGCTGGATATCCCTGGAGAAATTCATACAGCATGACGTGGCATGTGTGGTCTTCGAACACTGTCATGATCAAACACAAGCCACACTTCCAAAACGTGGAGTAGACCGTTCTCCCACCCACTGTTGCACAATCAAGTGGCCTACATGGCTCAGCTGTGGCACGTTGCGTCTACTTCACTATTCGCGCGTGAGATGGCGTCATTGCACATACGACATTACTTATGGGATAATACGATACTTTGTCTTAACACTTATTTTTAAGAAGCTCTATTTGCGGAAGTGAAAGAGGTTTTCATAATCACTTATTGTCAAAATAAGTACCGTATTTATCTTTGGGTATTTTACATATGATAAAGTATTTGATTTATTGTTGAGTGCCTAGAAAAAGTTAATCGAGGCAAAGAAGAAAAGCACTAAAAAAGAGAAATACTACAGAAGGGTGCTGGTTGCAGTTTCAGCGTTCCGTACTTGTCTCTAACTTACTAACGAGCAAGGTAATGGGAAGGGAAACGTCAATGTAGAAGAGGAAAATAGCAGACTTGCACACATGAAGTGGAATGGAGGAGAAAATGAGAGTCAACTGTGATTGACTTTTCGCGGGTTCCACGCATTTGTTCTTGACTTTTCTACTCCACATCCCTGCTTGACCACATCCGTAACATCAACAAAGTATCGGATTTCGTTAAGTTTGAACCAGCGGACACTTGTTTGAACTATACTCAGATTTTCTGATTATGTGGAATAGCTGTTGTGTTACATGCGAGATAGACATCCTTTTCCTTGTCATTTAGTAGTTTACGGCTGAAACATTCAGTGGAAAAGCAGTGAACTAGCTTTAATTGTTAAGAATGGACAGAATAGTTTAAGAATGGTTGACTCGCGAATGATACAGCTCTAGTCAGATATATTTCAAATAATATTGAACGAACCGGAACGGTCCGTTGCCATTTTTGACGAGACGGAACAATAAGGTTCCAGCTATTCACGAACCGGAACAGCCTTCCGGTTTGCTCCCATTCCATTTCGAGCCCTGACTAGGACTACAGGAAAACAAATGAATGGATTCGCGCACAAAGGTAGAAGATATAATCAAGACTGTGAAGAAGATGAAGTGGAGATGGGCCGGTCACATAGCTAGAAAAAACAGATGGAAGGTGGACGACAATACTACATTGGATTCCTAATTCCTAGAGAAAAGAAACGACCGAGACAACATCCAAATGCAAGATGGGTATATATATATATATATATATATATATATTTATATAGAAAATAATTGTTGCTTATTCCAGTAGGGATTGCTATATTGAACGAGATCTCGATCCGAATTTCGAACATCTGGATTCAGTTCCGGGATTCGGATATCTGGTAGGAATGAATTCGTGCGGTTTCCGTCGCAAATATCGGTATACACAATTACACAGGTAAATAATGCAACGAATTAGCAAAATAAAAGAGCCTACACAACAAGTACAATGTTATGCTAAAGAAAAAATAAGGGATATGCAGTGCTCCAAGTGGATTACAAAAGGGTATGATTGCGGATTTTAACTAGAACGTGATGGATTATTTAAATCAAAAGCTACTAGAATGGTCCATTCAAAATAAACATTTTTTTAAAATCACTTTGAGCACTGCCGATAAGTTGAAAAACAAAATTCCTTCCGTTTACGGATATAAATAAACGAGAGAGTACATCAAAATCCAGTGGTGGTTTCTTTCAGCAAACAGTTTTCTGCTTCTCTTTCTTTTCCCGTATCTTGAGCTTTGATTTTCATTAGAAATCTTTGTTGAAATGTACGCTTACAGTACTCTTCCGTTATTTTGTTTTTCGGCTTCAGGTGTGAAGCCTTGTACAACCGCTCTGTCCGTCCGTCTGTTGACAAGTTTCAGCTCAGGGACTAGCAGTGTTACGAAAATCCGTTGAGATGAGGTTGGAAATGTCTCGGCGAGACTAGTTCAAACCCGTATAGATCATGCACATTGCAGTCGAAGATGAAGGAGCAATATATAACTTAGGAACAACTATACTAGTGTTAGGAAGGTGATGGGTGTCATTGAAAAGGTCTCTGCGAGATCAGTTCAAACCGTATAGATAATTCAGATCTCATGGGTGGGTCCCGAGATTGGGGAGGGGACAATATCTCAGGAAGTACTAAGGCTACGAAAGTAGGGGGCCGGTTGATGTGTCTTTGGAAAGGTCTCACCGGAATTTTTCCAACGGAACATTGATCATGCAAATAGGATGTTCGCTGCTGAAGCCTGGCGGTACCATATGCGCAGCCCTCAGCCTCACTTGTTTATTATTATTATTTGAAAGCGGAGTATTTTATCAGATAAGACTTCCGGTAATTAGGCCTGATGTGGTGGAGGCAGAGATCACAATTTGAGCAAAGCTTCCTATAAGATTCTCTTGAAAACATATTCGTGTAGATTATTATTATTTTCTAGAATACGAAACAACGATAAGAAATTAGACATGTCTTACGTAAGAACAAGGCGAGGCGGTCAGTATCTACTTATTTTCCTTTACAATGGGGGAGAGGGTATAAAATGACTAAATATGGGCTGGTGTATCAGCAATTCAGCATGTTATCTCCTTCCTTCTTCCTCAAGGCTGTCAAACACCCTCCCCCTTCTCATCTACCACCACGTATTTCAGACACCGAAGTCGGGATAGGCGAAATGTGTTCTTAGCAAATTAAATTTGACGTGTTTGAACTGCATTGATAGAGTCTAGTAAATTTTTGAGCATAAAATTTTTCGCTTCTTTCCATTTCTGTATGAAATCAGCACTGAATGAAGACGTAGATATTCAATATTGTTAAACAAACGCGGAACATACCGACCACAGATTAATACGTACACAACTTCCATTAAAAGCTAAAATTAACGTTGAATTTACTATAATGTTTCATACAGTATCGTATAAGTACAGAAAACATGCATGATTTCCACATACTTATAAATGGATTTATTTTATAATGGGAATGCGATTCCTAAATATCAATCAAGATCTGGTTTGGGATTACATTAGTTGGCGCAATCCCTCCGCTCGCTGCTGGCAAAGGAGTGATCCGTTCATAACTGGAGTACACCATAGTTCCCACTTACTCCGTAAAGATATCACTTTTGTCAACGAGGAAAAGTGGAGGGGGGTAGACCATAACATTAATGTTCTAGGACACCGCTAGGCTCCGCTCTCTTCCAATTTATTTATTTATTAAGAGTTCGATTTCTTTTTGAAAAGCCTTTGTATTTGGATGAATCTGGTACGACAAACAAATTTCACAGTACTAGGAACAATGAATTAACACTGCACTCGATACTGCTTGCTTCCCAACCTCTTCAACTGCAGCTTTGCTATGAAAGTTGGCTAGAAACGTCAGCTCCCTTTCAGTTTGTAGTCTTTCTCAAAGCATCTTAAATTTAATAAATTGCATTTATTTTTGAACTGTGCAGCTGAGCCTTCACAAAAAGAATGTTAACTTCATATAGATCATTGTAAAATGTGTTTCGGGAAAACTAATACTGCACATTTACTACGTACTTACATCTGAAACAACAACGCTTTACTGACGTCCGCTGTTTGGAAATCACGCTGCAGCTGTAAAAAAAACCCTGCTTCATCTGGCCAATAAGCATCTTGTATTTTATCTTGTTCAACAGCATAGTTTTCTGCGAAATCTACCTGAAGGACAGTGTTATGGTAAACCTTCTCTTTGGAACTAAGAAAATGTTTTCCTTGTACCTGCTTTACGAAGCATTGTATCCTCTATGAAACTAAATACTTTCCAGAAGTGTTTCTGTAATTACACGGTGCATCATTTAACGCAGAAGCCACGGATGACTCAATATACTACTACTACCTAGATTAAGTTATTATTACCGTCCTTAACTGGTGAGCTTATAAGAACGGGACCTATAGTTTTTCGTAAATTTGGCTCCAAACCACTCCGTTCAAAGTACCCTTGCGAAAATTTAACCGTACTAGTACATAGTTTACGACTATAACGCCAATTGTCTACAATTTCTGGCCTAATAGGAACATGGTTTTTCGTTATCGTTGATACAAGGAAGACACCATTAGATTGCAAATTTTTAATACTTCGTTACTTTTAGTTATCATACAGTAAAACTGAATGCCGATTTTCTGTTACGGTCGTGACTAACAATGTATTATGAATGAGGAGTACACATTTCAATGTAAAGCTGAATATCCTTAATTTCTTTCCGATCTTGCACAGGACACTTCAAAATATCCAGTACACTTCGCCATCTTGAACTGCATCATACAGGCACACGCATTGTCAAATTTACACTTGTTTAGCAAAGTTTTGCTATTTTTATGAATTGTGTTACTTCATCATCTGTAATTTTCAAATCTAAAGGGCTTTCATGAAATATATTGGTTATTTCTGGTTCAGTGTGATTCAACCAGGAAAAAATTCACACAAGGAACAGACTTGGCAGATTTATCTTCTTTAGACCCTTCAAATTAATATACTGAAAGTTCCATAAAATCCGTGCTGTGCTACGGCCGCCATATTGGGAAAGGGCGGCTACTTTTTACTTTTTAGGTTGTAACTCTCTAACCGTGTGAGTTAGAGAACTTTTCAAATAAAAATTGTAGTTTATATTGTAAGCAACATAAAAAATGTGAAGTACAAATTTTTTGATAAAATAATACTTTTCGAGTTATGACCACATTTAAATTATACAACCACCACATTGGAAAACAGCACATTTTTTCACTTAGATTTTACATTGTACTGGGTGCCTACTGGATGTTGATTTTCAAATCCCAGGGTCTATTTTTATTCTTTTTCCAGGTCATTAATTTAGAACATTTTCATCTTGCAAACAAACAAAAAATGTTTATCAATTAAAAGAAGCATATACCAAGTGCATGCTATAAGTCATTATAGAACATGGAAAAATATTATTTATGTACTAACTAAAATGTACGTTTTCGAGACATCTCAAACAAGAAAATAAACCAGAATATTCCCTACCAGAAGGTGGTTGAGAAAATTGAGCAGTAACAAACAAGCAAATAGTACAACCTAAACGTATGCTTGAGATTAATAGCTTCAACGAAAAATTAGTTGAGATATATCAGATCCAAAATTTATGAAATGTAATTTACCTTTCTGCATGTCTTGTTGAAACTGTTAGAAAATGTTAAACTAACCAATACTCGTATTTAAAATGATAAAACGAGGAATTCAGCTGTACGTAACACAAAACTTCGAAACACATTTTACTGTATATGCTTCTCGATGGGGAATGGCCAGTTACTTTTACAAATGTATTTATACCATGTATTATTATTAATTTATAACATTTTTCTTCTTACAAATAAACAATGTATGTTAATTTTATCAGTTACCCGACCAAGATAAAGCTGCCTAAACATAACAAATAAAATCAATTTAAATTCAATTGAATTTAACATCAATTATTATGACTCACCCTAAAGTAAGATATCTAATGATGTCCTCTGAAGTAATTGCTTTAATATGAATTGGCTAGGCTCCGTCCTCAGGCCGTCGTAGAGATGTAATTTAAGTATGTCTATAGCTTTCTGTAAGATAATATTGTTTGTGAAGTTTAATAAATATGTAAATGTAAGAACTTGGAAAGAAGTATTATTTATTAACCGAAACACCTGAGTCCAATTATAAAACCCACTATTTTAAAATTACTCCACTGTCCCCATATTGGAAGAAATGTTGCCGAATTTCTACCATGTGTAGGTAAAATTTATTTAGGCCATATTTAAAACAAATTTCTCACTTAAATTACATCTCAACGTCACCCTGAAGATAGAGCGAGAGCCCTTTCATACCAATCCACTTCAAATTGAAGCAACTAAGGACGACATTAAAGACCTTACTTTAAGACGAGTCATAATAATAATTATTATTGCGTTCTTTGTGCGTTTGAAGTGGCTGTATTTGAACTAAATTCAAGTTAAGGTAATATTAAAAATTAGGTTAACATCAGACCTAAAAGTACATAAACACATTAACCCAATTAGAAAGTAAAACAAGACATGCATGATTAGAATAGAAGATAAGAGAAACATAAAATGAGAAAAAACACAGCACAAGAAATAAGTATGGCTGATATAAGCTCGGGTACCCTCGGGGTCGTCACACCCGTACTCACAAGAAGTCAGAGTTCCTGAGAGCTTCTTACAAAAATTAATTACTGCATGTCTCATTCTGTGACCTTAATTCAAAAATTCAATAAGTTTCTTCTAAATGTTTACAGAGTGAAATTAATAAAGTGAAAATTTAACACACACACACACACACACAAAAAGCATGTTTTCAAGGATTTCCAGATCAGTAGACACCCTGCTGTAACAGTGTGAGTTAGAGAAATACTTCTCGAATAAATATTGTAGCCTATAAGCTAAACATAAAATGTGCAAATTTTGTGAAAAATTAATACTTTTTTAGTTATGGCCACTTTTAAATTATACGGCCACCTGTAAGTAAAATCACAGTTTCAACAACTACTGATGCTGTGAAAAGGCTATTTTAAAGGAAACATGGGGACTGGAATAATGATTATCAGTGTGTGATATGACCAACTGCGTTCATAAACTACTTCCAAGAAGCCCGGAAGTACGTTCAGAAGTTGTAATTTTCACGAACTGTTTACATTACATTTTATGCTCCTTATTTTATAAATAGGCTATAATTTTTATTTTAGAAGTTAGTTCTACTCTTACAGAGAATCAGTGTATATTTTACAGTCTCTTGATATGAAGATCAAAGTCCATTTCATAGAGAAGGTCAATGAGTTCTCGAGACTAAAATTTGATATACTGTGCTATCCTTGGATATTAAATTTGTAATTTTAGCATATAGTGTATTTTGAACAAGTAAGAAGCTCCCGTGGACAGAAAAAGCTAGTTTAAAAAGTCATTAACCAAAATAGAAATTGCAAGGACACGCTGACAATAACAAGATTGTTTTTGGAAATATCCAAGCCATAGGCTAATCACTTTACTGATATCTTTGGGTATAAAAGCTCTTGGTCTGCACTGTCAAAACATTGTCGGTCACTGTCGGCCATTGTTGATCATTGTAGTCACATTGTGGTTACTCACCTGCCATCTTTACACAGTGCAGAAGCCAAGGAAATATTGTAAGTCTGTCAATTTTATATTGCAAGATTCTCTTTCTAAAAATTAACCCTAACTTTTAACGCTCAATTTCTTTGGAATAGAAAAGGGAAAGGGATTCAATGTTCAAACTGTGAAGGAGGTTTTCTCGCTTGACAAAATCTATTTTCAATTAACGTCTTTATTGTATATTCTATTTTGACTATTGGTTCGATACCAATCTCAGTCTTTTGTAATCTTTACAGCAATAGTTATTCTTGTATTTATAACCGTAAAATAAATTACATCTTTCAACTAACCACTATACTACCTAGTTCTATTCACGAAACCACATCAATATATAAGTAAATTATTTTTAACATTAACATTCGCAGAGACCCCCAGAGGACGTGACAATCCAGATAGGGTCACCCATAGCCTCTTTTCTGTTTACTCTGTCAGTTTTCAGTCAGCTTTTCCCACCAGTAACGAGAGTCTGTTAATTAAAATATGAAGTGTTTTTGGCAAAGCTCTCGTTCTCCTTTTGTAATAATTCCATGTGTAGGATATGAGGTGACGACATGAAGAACGGTAGTTCTTCGAGTAACGCTGACAAATGAGCCTGTTAGCGGCACTCCAATGTATACAGCAAGTTTTGGATCTAGCGAACTAAACCCGATTTTGATGCTTGAACTTGCATTTGAAAGCTCTTTGCCATACTAAGACAAAAAAATTTGGGTCGGTAGGATCTTCGTGGGACCCCCTAGGGCGGCGCGAAAAAGAAAAAAATCAAGTCACATTTCTGATGATAGCACTGCCCCAAACCATATAAGCGACCGAAACTTGCGGAATCGTAATCTACGCTTTAATATCTTTCAAATGGTGTATCACACGTCAAAATCGGTGAAGGGTTCAAGAGTTAACACTTCGTGTCGCCCCTGTCTCTTCAAACTTGTACTTTGTGAACACGTGAACTTCACTCTCTTCCTGTATACTTGAAAATGTGTAATACACGAAATATAGTGACTTTTTTATGTGAATATGTGTGATCTAATGCGAAACTAAGCTGTATTATTCTTTTTTTTTTCTCCTTCATTTGTCTTAAATTGCCCTCCCGGCTTTCCTTTGTACTAGTTATATATACATATATATATATATAATGAGCTCCTGCGTAGCCTAGTCGGTAGCGCGCCCAACTTCAGTGTGAGCGGTCCCGGGTTCGATTCCCGGTGGGGGCTCAAAAATTTCGGTGTTGACCCAGCATCGTGAAGACAATTGGGAGCTGCTGTGAGTAAGATACAGTGGTGATCACAGTGAGAGCTTCGGCTCTCCTCCCTTCGGGGAAAGGCCTCATCCACTAGTGGATTGAATATGGCTGTGATATATATAGATATGGAGGTGGGGTGCGTTCACCAACAGTAATCATTCCGAGCAATTCAATCGGTTTAAACACCGACACTGTGAGGACACTATTTTTTGCGAGCAACTTTTCACGGGTGCTCGCAATTCATTGATCGATTTTATGCTTTTTCAGCTTCTACATCACAAAATATGTTATCTAGTGGAAGTTGAAAGTTGATCACAACGTCGACTTTACGAACTCTATTTTACAAGAGTGTAAGCTGAAAGAATTTACACACACGACGACAGCGATCCTGTCGCCCGAACCTTGAAATAATTGTTTATTCTAGGGGTGCCGGGAAGAGCGGGTAAGTTGCTCGCTACGGTAAGGGGAGATTGTTGTGTTTGTTTCGCAGCTGGAGTATTTTGTTCAAGTAACACAATGTACAGATGCTTCTAATGGAAACACCTGTAGTTGGCAACACGTCAGATGTATGGGTTGGCAGTGGTGTCGTGGCGACCGCAGCGCCGGACTGCTGGTGGTGGTGTGTTAGGTCGGTCTCCATACTACGTCAGGCGTCGTGGAACAGGAGTGTGCAGTGGCTGCAGCAGACGGAGGTAGTGTAAAATTGGAGACCTCTCAGAGTTTCAAAGAGGGCAAATTGTTGGTGCGCGGTTATGTGGAGTGAGTGTGACGGCAGTGGCTAGTGTGTTAGGTGTGTCGCCAGGGACAGTGTCGAAGGTGATGACGGCCTACACAACACACGGGAAAAACACATCGGGGAAGCGGAACAGTGGGCGGAAGAAAAGCATCAGTGGCAGTGCACGCCGGGTATTAGAGCGCATTGTCACGCGGAACCGTCGTGCCACTGCGGCGCAAGTGACGGAGGAACTCAATCAGCACCTCCCCCAACCTGTTTCGACAATCACAGTCCGCCGCGAATTATATGACATGAACTTACGGGGTCGTGTTGCACGGGCCAAACCTCTCATCAGGGACCAGAACGCTTTAGCACGCCGCAAATGGTGCCGCGACCATGCAACTTGGATCGTTGACGACTGGAAACGTGTGGTATGGTCGGATGAGTCACCATTCACCCTATTCCAAACCACGGGCCGTGTTTATGTGTGGAGAACGCCCAAAGAAGCGTATGATCTGCAGTGTCTCCGCCCAACTGTGAAACATGGCGGCGGCACGGTGATGCTGTGGGCCGCAATATCATGGTTTTCATTGGGTCCTGTGGTCACACTTCGCGGACGCATCACTGCCAACGATTATGTCGCAATTTTAGGAGACCACTTGCATCCTATGGTCCGGATGTTGTTCCCGGACAATGACGCCATATTCCAGGATGATAATGCACCCATTCACACAGCTGGAGTTGTTGCAGCGTGGTTTGAGGAACATCGGGATGAAGTTCAACACCTCCCCTGGCCCGCCCAATCCCCAGATCTCAACATAATTGAACATCTGTGGTCCATCTTGGAAACACGACTCCGGCGACGATTTCCACCTCCATCCTCTCTCACAGAACTGGCCGATGCCCTGCACGAGGAATGGTGTAATATTCCACTTGCTACCATTCACGACCTCTATGCCTCCATCCCACGTCGCATCAAGACTGTTCTGAAGGCGAAAGGTGGCCCGACACCATATTAATCTGGTAAGTTGCACTTTCGTTCAGGTGTTTCCATTATTCTGATAAGCATCTGTATATGCTGGTTAATAATAACGGTATGTATTCTAGGAGTGCGGGGAAGAGTGTGTAAGGTGCTCGTTATGACGTGTATTCTAGGCTAGGTTCTTTGTTTCGCAGCTGGGATGTTTTGTTCAAGCAACGAAAGAAATATGCAAATAAAAATAATAGCTCAATGATAAATACATAAATAAAAAACTGGTCACACAGAATAAGCGTAAAAACGTGAGTTAGAACTGAAAATGTGGTCCACATGAACCAGAAGTGGACGGTTGAGTTCAACTGTTTGCTCTGGTGCAGAGCTGAAACGGGTAACAGGACCAATCGGGTTTAGTTTTGGACCGGGTCAACGCTTGTGACCAGATGACCCGATTTCAACCAGCTGAACACGAAGAAAAAGCAGAGGTTTAATTATTTTCTTATTATATACTTGTGCATTTAAACAGGGTTTCTTTCAGGGGTGAATGGAACCGGGAGTGTTACTCAACACGAAAAATATGACGCTAAAAAGTTCCTAACATTAGTAATAACATAAAAATAGTCTCATATCCCCGGAAAGAAAGTATAAAGAAATACACACATTCACAAAGGTGCTCATAAACTGAGGGGTGGAAAGTTTTGGCAGACGCTCGAAAGTCACCTTTAGTGCTTGCTGTGAAATATGCAAGATAGTGATAATTTTGTCGCCGTTGTACTAAACCTGCAACGTAAGTGCCCCTCCCGCTCACAGAATTTAGCTGCGATGGTTATTTCTGGGTAATCTCGCAACGATGTGAAAAGTCATGGATGCTCGCTTGTCACGTTAGACAAACAGGTAGGTAGGTAGAGGTAGGTGTGTGTGTGCGTGCGTTAGAGGAATAAGACTTAGTTAATGTTTATTTGTGTGTATCCTAGTTGTAAGTATATAAATCTATAATGATAAATGCTAATAATGACGTTACTGATAATGGAAGAGAAGGCTACATAGCCTTAACTTTATCAGTAAAAATAAAAATAAATAACACGTCAGAACATGTCCCTCAAAGTTATCCGTTAATTGTGGGGACATGACCAATTCGCGCTACCCTTGACCCCTAATTCCCTTACGTAATGGAAGATTGGTAGGACTACATCTATCGTAGTATCAGACAGACGGATCCTTCACCAAGGACTATACAGGTGCATAGTCTGTGGTCTTCGGCGGCTCGTTGTTAAACGCTACGAAAGGCGCACATGCTCAATACTACGTACACTCAGATACATAGAAAATGACTGACGGGTGCACTTAGTCCGACAAGTTGCACAATATGGTAATAACGTACAAACATTCGATATAAATTTAAAGTTCAGGTTTGTGCGTGCAACGTTTATTACTTAGGGGTTCAGAAAAAAATTAGCAGTTATTTTCTGTGGATGTGAGTGCACATATTTAAAATTCTTACAACTGGTAACAGGTAATATTAAACAATTCTTGGCAATATTAAACAATTGTTTCCACCGTCGAAGACGATGCTTCATAATGGAAAACATTCATATTAAACGAGCAGGTGATAGTCCCGATGAATTTTCGCCATACTATTCGTTCTATCTTGATGACAATATAGGTTTCATATTCTGACAGTTGCCCATGTGTGCTTCATAGGCATAAGCTAACATGTTTGGGATTATTATTAATGAAGCTGCCACTATTTGTTTCATTACAGCGAACATATGTACTATGAAGTGAATGGACTGTGTTAATAGCACGAAATATGAAGAAACTTATATAGTCAACGTTTTTTTTTTTTTTTTTTTTAAAGTTTTATTGAAAATGGATACTAAAGAGGTTGCAAGAAACAACACACATCACATCCTTACAAGACACACTATTAGAACATATTCCACTGCCGTTTACAAATGTGAAACAAATAATTCATGCCACATATTAAAACACATTCAGTCATGGCTAACTAGCCAATATGCACTCACTATAAAATAAATCTTATGCTAAGTATTTGCCATAACAAATCTAAACTATGTTGAAATGAAAATACAATATATCCCATAGTTAAGTATAAAGTGATGATTTGTAACACAAACTGTTTCACAACACTCTCGTGTGACCCATGATCATACAAAATTCGGGAAGCAAGTAGCATAAGGAAGAAATTATACTATCAAAATTATCAACATAAGAGAACTGTGTTAACATTAATTTTTAAATGAAGTTAGCAGCGAGAAATTTAAGATCAGATGAGTGCCAATTTTTCACGGTAGTTTCAACGCTCGATTTAGCACTAACAATTAACTGTTCATATATTTTACAGGTAAAGCAATTTCAAAACACTAACAAACACAGGCAGGACCAATTTTTCAATTTTATTTTTTTTTTACAATTGAAGAACAGAACATGTGTGTTCTTTAAACCGAAGCATTATAGAAATATAGATTTTTAAATTTTCTTATAGAAGGGTACTTTGAGCTAGAGGTCAATGTTATGGCAAACTATTTAGCAGTGCGGGTCATGTTTGTTTCCAGTTTTAAATGTAAAAAGGAAGAAAAAAGTAAAATGTGGCATATGAAATTATAAATGAGAACAATGGATTTTATTGAATTTTGTCAAATTATCCAGTGTTAACTACAAACACATAATAAAATTTTCTTCACTAAATGTGATAATAGAAGCAAAGTCTCTTAAATTACACTCCCCAATACTTCTGGCTGGTAACTCCTGTGTTTGACGCAACGGATATTATGTACATAAACTGCTCTACACCTAGATAGGTCACTGAGGGGAAAACAAAATAAATCGTAACAAAAGTAAACTCAAAATATCTTGATTAGAAAAATCCCTGACTGTTGAATGGTGATTGTAACTAAAGAAAACTGGGGAGATTTTGTCTTATCACAGCATCTTACTTTTGAGAATCTGTACGCCACAAGTGTCCTTATCATTCACTGCTCAAAAGAAATACCATACAACCTACGTTACATAGTCATAACACTTTCTCTTAATAGTTTACAGGAATAGAATATCATCCAAACTTACGTGTCAGTCGTGTACTGCATTAACATAAATCTTTAAGAACTGTGTAGTCGTTGTTTACTTAATTTCAAATTTTTCTTTTGCTTCTGGGAGTTATTGTGAACAATATTACATTTTTCCCTTGAATATATATTTACATTTGTACATCAGCACAAACTTCTGCTGAAGTTGATTCACCAGTTGTGTGTGAAGCAGCATAAAAAGCTATTATGATTCGCAGCAACTGTTTAAATGTATTTCGTTTTACTTTGAAATAAGAATTGTTACCAACCTAGAAACTGGATTAATACTTAGGCGATTCCATCATAAGGTGAAGCAGAGTTGCTTAATTATTTTGGTTCTCAAATATTTCAAGCACAACCTATCAAACAAGGTTGACACTGGAGAAAACACTCACTGAGAATGATCGCACAATCCTCTTGAAATCGACGGTACCATCGGCCTCCACACCAACAATCCACATTCTACTTCTATTGGAAGGCAACATCACAGCACACACTTCATTTTTCTTCTCAATGCCAAGCTATGTACACGTAGAGACACTGCTAGGTTAACACAGCTCGCTTTTATAGTTTGTGCTGTAAATTCCTCTTCCCCCTCTTAAGAACAATACATTTAAGTTTTAAGGGACAGGGCCATTTCGCTCTTCACACCAAATTACACATCGTCACAATATTAACATATTGCTAATTGGCATATAATCGTAATTGTATTTGTTCCATGCCAAAAGTAGGCACAAAAAATTCCTGCATAGAACAAATCCTCACCTGTTATATATTGTGACTAAATTTAGTTTGCCTTTAAAAAATGCATACCCATTGAACCCCTGAGATCTAGCCCTCAGTATGGTGGAACATCTCCCTGAAAAACAAGAATATTTTAAACTGAGATAAATGAGCAATGTAATAATATTAAATCTGTAACGATAATGGAATGAACCATTATCTACCTACCTACTTACTATCTATCTACTAGTACCTAATGTACCACATCAGTACGTACTATCCACTGCAGAAAACTGTTCACTAATTTCTTTAAACAGTTGTACATACTTGGAATACTTTTCCATACATTACGTTGAAGCAACAGGTGACATGCCACAGCATCCTTCTAAATTGATATTAATATGCTTTTTTCGCCAGAGACTATTACTTATATATATATATATATATATATATATATATATATATATATATATATATATATATAAGAAATGCCCTCAAAACGAACGTTTCAACACAGGCTCAGGTCGGGATAGGGTGGAAAGAGGATATAGGATGGTAGTCGGCCAGGGTCTAGTTTGTAGGTATCATCCCGTTATTTGCCTAGTGTGACTACGAAGAAACTGAAAAAAACTTCAGTGAGGGTGGGCCGTGGCTACTGGGATCGTTCCCAGGACTTTCCGAATGCTACGCCTATGCTCTACCAACTGAGCAACGGCCCCTCGGTAGGATGTTCTCTTACAGGTTCTTCTGCCGCAAACATTGCTGCGGTGAGGGACAGTGTTACGAGAGTCCAGGACCCTCGATTTGTCACCGTTCACAGTAATTGGACATTCGGAAAAGCACCATGCAGCGCATTTTCACGAAAGATCTCCATCTGCATCCGTAGGGTCCAAAGCGTTCGGGCGCAGTGTGAAGTGTGGATTATTAGCGAACGAAGGTTGCCGACATACTTGTAGCAACAATGTCGCGGTGTTTTCCGTTAAGTATTTCGATAGAAGGCCTATGGAGCGCGCAAAAATACATGTAAACTTTATGGAAACTTTGCAGTGCATTCTACCTGTTTTACATAGAGCTCAGGTTTAGCAATGAAAAGCAATAACGAGAATGTCAAGATGTGCACGGCATTGATTGACGAGATGTTCTGGTGACAAACAGGTACATTTTGTAACAAAGGAAGTGACTGCACTACCTGGTTGGCAACACTACACCTCACCAGTTAGAATACATGCCGATCATTCCCTATGTCCTCATGCAAACTAGCTATAAAAACACTATTCAGAACTTGCAATTTATATCTCAATAACTGACTGTAGAACTTCTAATGTTTGGGAGTGCTCGTGGTATCTTTTAAGTAGCTCCACAAGAAGCAATCAGGTGGGAATAGTTCAGTAGAACGAAAAAAAAAGGGGGGGGGGGAGATTCCTTGCAAAATGATCATTCCATCATGAAAAAACTGTCAAATCACATTGATTGACTGATTGATTGAAGCTCTCGTCAAGTTGACGGATGAAATAAATAGATGTAAAATGGCGTGGAGTTCGTTTGGAAGACTACGCTTTATTTTCAAAAGCAAACTACCAATGTGTCTGAAGTCTGAAGCGTTAAATCACTGTCTTACCTGTGGTGATGTACGGCTGTGAAACGGACATTGAATGCGCAAACTCAAAGATTAAGAGTCACAGAAAGAGCAATGGAGAGATGCATGATATGAATAACTAGGAGGGAAAGGAAGACTGGATTCGCGCACAAACAAAGGTAGAGGAAATCAAGACTGCGAAGAAGATGAAGTAGTGATGGACGGGCACATAGCTAGACGAACATTTGGAAGATGGACGACAAAAGATACTGCATTGGATTCCTAGAGTAAAGAAACGACCGAGACGACGTCCAAATGCAAGATGGGTAGATGAATTTTTCAGGAGCTGCATGGATGAGGATGAGACATGT
Source organism: Lepisma saccharinum (assembly GCA_022664845.1). Lineage (NCBI taxonomy): Eukaryota > Metazoa > Arthropoda > Insecta > Zygentoma > Lepismatidae > Lepisma > Lepisma saccharinum. The sequence goes on from JAGDQP010009942.1 coordinate 32,061, forward strand.
GAAAAGAAAAGGGGAGACCTTCATCCAGCAGTGGATAGGAAGGCAAATTTATTAGAAAAATGAAGGAAAATACTCATAGCTTATATTTTCCGTATTAGATCACACATATTTTCACATATATAAAAGTCACAACGGTATTTCGTGCACAGTTGCACGTTTTCAAGTGTAGAGGAAGAGAGCGAGTTCCTTCACAAAGTACAAGATTGAAGAGACAGTTATGACACGTAGCGGACGAAACATCAAACCTGACTCCCGTGCCTTGCTTGTTTTCGTTACTCATGTAGCTTAAGGCATTCGATTTATCTTTCTGTAATTTCTTCTCACCTACCTCCCACATCATTTACTCACATCAATTTCGTTATAATGTCATCTTCATTTTCCTTAATTTACATAACCTATAATCATTTTCAAGTTGAAGCCAGCTGTTCAGTTTGAAGAGGTCATCCTGGACTAATGTAATTGTTTAAGTGAACATGCTGAAGTTCTTCACCTACAGATTGTTCAATTTACTTTCTTCCAACAAATTTCCAGTTTCCTAGCTTTTCTTACTACCTGGACAATGATTGAGGAAGTGGGGAGGGAAAGAAATATTAAATATAGTTGAGAATATTCAGAATTATAGGACAGACATGGGTCAGAATACAGAAGTCGTTTCCGATCTACAGGACGAATGCGACAGTAGCGCCACCTAGCGCGAAGTGAATGATATCAGCGGTCGAATAGATACACTGAACCTCAGTTTATTTCTGATACGTGTTGTAATCGTTTGTGTAGATTGTAGAACAATGGCACGGAATATAGACCCTTACTGGGAAGGCTACATAACGGCGCTTTCCGACGATAAATACAGTTATAGTGACAATCAAGATGTGCAGAGAATGTGGATTCAAGGTGCCGAAGAATGGCATAGAACGTGTTAAAAAAGGACAGGAAAGGCGAGAAGTGGAACGACTCCTGCACGTCAGATACAAGCCAACCCCTGTCCTGCTACGAGCAGTAAACCAGCTACTATCCGAAATATGCAGGCTCACGTCACAGGGGAGAACCCAGGTACACGTATTGCAAATCGTCGGAACATCCCTCAATGACAATTCACACCATAATTCATTGTGATCTGGGGCAATGTTCGAAAAGTATCGAAAAGACAATGTTCAGAAATACATTGCAGAACATCGCATCAATGGTCGAAGGCTCTACAAGTACCATCTAGTTGTGGACAGATAGCACACTGACTATTAGGCCGTGTGTAATTTTCTACAGACGTGTGGTAAAGACTTCCAAATATGGTACCATGAATGTGGTGCTCTGTTTGGTGGCCCTGCATTCTAGCTATCGCCCGACATCGAACTTCCACTAAGGTAGACATATCTGGTCGTAACCATTCCTCTTCGCACAGGCTGTTAATGGTACGGAGTCTCCGCCGTGCCCAAGTTCGTTCGAGGAGACCGAAGGTGCAATAAACTATCTGTGCGGCATCCGCAGATTTCACTGGAATGTGGACGAATGGAATGGCTTGGATATCAGTTTCTTCTGCCATTTGTTAAAGGAAGGGGACCGTTCGATACAGAAACAAACATACTGTACATAATTTGTCAAATGTATGATGTTCATACAGTGCTTGTAAAGTGTCCGTAAACTGTAAATACACATTTAAAGGTTTTATTCAATATTTCTCTTCCCCATGTCGTTAACCACGTTCACATAAAGTTTCAGGTTAGTCCGACTGACCGTTTACCATCTAGAACCGGCCAAACAGCGAAATTTTAATTATAACTACTGTATGTTAAAACAAACACGAAATACTTTGCAGATGGGGTTTCCACCGAGAACCCACTGTTTTTATTACATCAGTGTACAGAAAATTTTCTTCTTTTTCGAATGGTGTGTCATATCTGTATCTGGTGTTCCTCTTGAGATGTTCACGGTAGTATGTTGCAAGGGGAACACCATTTCAGAAACTGTTTTTTTTCGCAATCTTAAACCCATATCTCAAAAACTATTGGCTCTACCACAATGTTACCAAATTTGGATTATCTGATGAACTTTACATAGAGAACACTTAATCTTGTCTTTTACAATTCATAAAGCACGACTTAAAAAATAACATTCAAATATGAGTGTCTCCGTAAAGTGTCGGTCGTGACAAAATTTGAAGATAAAACATGCCAAACTTTGAAGCGTTGTAACTCTGGGTACAGCTGGCCTAGAAACCTGTAAATTGGAATTTGTATTAAGAACGCTACCAAGAACCAATGTGCTAAATTTAATCAAAATCGGTAACTATGGATGACTTAACCTGCCTGAAATTGCATGATCCGTACCCTAATTTAAGCAGGATTTTTTCAAGGTTTCCCACGCGAGCTGAACTTCAACTTCTTAATACATGTTATTACACACCTTTACGAAGGTATTGGTGAAGAAATTATTTGGTAACGATTTAGTTGGCAGATATTATTTTTTCCTTACTACTTGGCATTTTTGGCGATATGGTGTATTTTGAACTTCCCACTGTAACAGAAACCAGCAACGACCATGAATCACTTGCCAAAACTTTCCCTACATTCATGGTAACATATCTGGAAAACACCACTCTGGCCGTAGAAAATTACAAGCGGACTATCAGTCAGTGATTTACATACATGCCTCGTCCAGTTTGCCAGCTGTCTTGTAGAGCCTTCGACCATTGGTGCGACGTTCTGCAATGCGTTTCTGAACACTGCCCTTTCGACACTTCTCCAGCAGCGGATCACAATGACTTATGGTGTGAAATGTCTTTGAGGGATGTTCCGACGATTTGCATACCTCTCTGTATACCTGGCTTCTTCCCTGTGACGTGAGCCTGCATATTCCGGTTAGTACCTGGTGTACGGCTCGTAGCAAGACAGGAGTTGGCTTGTATCTGACGTACAGGAGTTGTCCCACTTCTCGCCTTTCCTGCTCTTTTTAATACGTTCTATGCCATTCTTCGGCACCTTGAATCAACATTCTCTGCACATCTTGATTATGTCACTATAACTGTATTTGCCGTCGGAAAGCTCCGTTATGTAGCCTTCCCAGTAGGGGTCGATCTTCCGTACCATTGTTCTACAATCTACACGAACGTTCACAACACGTGTCAGGAATAAACTGAGGTTTAATATATCTATTCGACCGCTGATATCATTCACTTCGCGCCAGGTGGCGCTACTATCGCATGTCGAATTCGTCACTATAGATCGGAAACGACATCTGTATTCTGACCCATGTCTGTTCTGTAACTGAATATTCTCAACTATATTTAATATTTCTTTCCCTCCCCCACTTCCTCAATCACTGTCCAGATAGTAAGAAAAGCTGAACTGAACAATCAGTAGGTGAAGAATTTAAACGTGTTCACTTAACCAATTACATTAATCCAGGATGACCTCTTCATTACTGAACCACCGACTTTAACTTGTCAATGTTTGTAGGTTAAGTAAATTAAGAATAATGAAGATGACATTAATAATGAAATTGATGTAAGATGATGCGGGAGGTAGGTGAGAAGAAACGACTGAAAGATAAATCGAATGCGTTAAGCTACATGAGTAACGAAAAAAGGCAGCGATGTCTAAGCAATAGAACCAAAGCAAAAGTAAGCCCTCACAGTAACGCAAAACGTAACGCCACACGCGGGTTCAGAAACAAAAACCAAGAATATGTGATGCAGAAAATTCAAGAGTGCACATGCCACCCCCACAAATGTTATATACATCTTAACCTGCAAGTTCTGTGATGCCTTTTATGCGAAAGAAACAGGTGGTGCTCTCCACATTCATATTAATAACCATCGTCACTTCTGTACTATCAACAAAACGGATGCCCGAGTCTCAACAGCAATTTTGATTGGCCGAGCGCTCTGCGGCGGTAGGCCATCGGTTCGAAGGTCCCGGGTTTGAGTCCCGGCAGGGGCATGGGTGTGGATTTAAACACCAACAGCTAAAGGCGAATCGTGACGGGCCGAAGTACAAAGTTACTAGACTGCCCCATATAAAAATAAAGTTTACCAATTTTGATTTTACTCCCTACGACCAGCACCTCAACACGCCGTCTGTGGGAAGGCGCCTATGTTCGCGGTTTAAACGCGAAAGTGTATCCTGGCCTTAACCTTCAATAACTAAAACACCCGTCTGCCCTGCATTTTCAACACTTTCCTTTTCACAATTCCCTCCCGAACTTACACGTTGTACTGTTGCCAATTTTTCCACGTTCTGCACATCCATGCGCTGTATAAGTCAACTGTTCTCGATGCGTCGTCCGCTACTTGGTGCCACTGTCGTCTTAGTCTTTATTCTACTCACGTGTGTGTGTGTTACTCTCCGAGCATGAAGGTGAAATCACCGAAATATTAAGGATTTCCGTACATAAGTGTTAGTGTGTGTCTGTTCACCTATAGAACAACAAGCTGTAAGTAATCCCTTCTTACTTATGATTTTACCTTAAATTACCTTAAAATGATTTTACCTTATGAGTTTTAATCAAAAAAGGATCGACATATAAAAGTATCGAATCGTATGGGAAATCACATGTGCTTCCAACTTTTCAATCTACGGATGAAGCAAATTTATTTCTGCAAGTTTCTCGATTATTATTAGAGCTGAAACTTGAAGCTAAAATACCAAAAGCTCCTATACTTAGATCTGCTGTAATATATGGCATTCCATTAGGTATGACTAATGAGGAAATTTTGGATAATTCAGTGTGTTTATTCTATAATTAGGGTACAACGTTTAAAGCAAAATATAATAAATGCGCAAGGCAAAAGTCACCTTCGTGACACTAAGCTAATTGAATTCCAATTGCAAACTCACAAACTTCCAGAATACATCAGTGTCTATAGAGAAAGATTTGAAGTAAAGCCAAAATTTCGGAAATTATACAATGTAGTGCATGTTTTTCTCTGAAGCATACAATAGATAGAACGAAAAGTTGTGTATTCAATGTACTCTTCCGATACACCCGCTTCCATGTAATAATCCTCGACACAGTAATTTGTCAAATGATATTAAGTGCAAGGCGTATCAAACACAAATGACAATATATCGTCTTATGGGAGAGGAATTTACGTCCTATAGAGAGGCAGTACAAAAGTTAAACTGACAATGATAACTAACAGTAATTTCGATTATGCTAAAACAGTTAAGACAAAAATAAAAAAATGATATGCAATTAAACAGGAAAATTCCAAAGTATGAAGCCACTTCTACGACGAGAAATCACTAAAATATTAGCGCAGGTGACCAAGTTTATAGTGAAATAAAAGATGTTATACTGAAATACGATTTATCTTGTGATATCAAAAATGAAACGTCCAGCGATGAAAAAGGTTTAATGATTGAAACATTCTCTTTCAGATAGTTATAGTCTGAACCAAACTGATACATCTTATTCAACTCAAGAGATGCCAATTACTTCAATAGACAATCTAAAGCAATATCATAACAATGTGGATAAGCAATCTTTAACTCATTTCAAGGAAAGTGAAGATGAAGAATGTGCTCAAGGTTTTGTAGTGCAAGACAATGTAACTAGCTTAACAGAAGAACCGTTAAAAACACGGTGTACTCAAGAAAATAAATCTACTACAATTCTTTGAACGTTTCAAGGATGACCCTGGTAATGTTAATTCTCAGTTATTCGTATCCTTGCAAGAAATTTGGAAAAGATTAAACAACCATCAACGATTATAGTAACTTGCTTAAGTTGAATTTTAGAAGTTTATATTTTTCACGTCTTTTTAGTTTGAATGTTAATAATCTTGTTCCATTGCTTTATGTTGGAATTTTTTAAGGTTTTTTTTTTTTTTTTTTTTTTTCGTCAACAGTGGATATGACTTTAAAACTTATGTGCACATATTCTATAAATGATAGGTACACCCTATTTCAAAAAGCATGACAGCAATGATTACAGCAATTTTAAGCTGAAAATTCTCCAAGTCCAACTCCCGGTGTCTTCGGAAACAGTAAACCAAAGATGCCAGGTTCGAGCCCTGAAAGGAAGGATGAACCTTCGCAACTGGGGGGAAAAAAGGGCAGATGGTTTTCCTTCTTTAAGTGCAATAAGACATGTTGAAATGTTATTAAATGTACAAAAAAGTAACATTCATTCAAATACGTAATGATACAGTATTTCGAAACCTTCCATACATCTGAGCACGTGATGGTTTTGTCATCTACTTTTCTATACGTAAAAGAACATTTGCAATGAAAGTGAAGACAGTAAATTTAGTTCTCGCATTCATAGTATAATAAGCAAGAGAAAGGAGAGAAAAACAACATTTACAACGTATATAAATGCCATTGTCTTGAACACCGAAAATTCCGTCATGTTTCTTGAGAAGGAGTTCTATCAGAAAGAAGATAGATGTGTTCATGTTAACTCAGTGGTGGAGTGCGTGGCTTCTAATCGTGAGGTCGTGGGTTCGAATCCTGTTCTGGAACATTTATTTTTATGTAATTATATATTCTTCAAAGCATGAATAATTAGATAACATAATAATAATCAGTTTTATATGTATCCATACAAGCATTTCACGACATAAGTAATTATATTATGTTTAAAATATAACATCAGAGAAGTGGTGGGTGTTGACAGAACGTCGGTATATTATATGTGAACGTTAAATACAAATTAAGTAAATGTTTTTATATCCAAAGTCGGATCAAGCTACCATACAGCAAATTCACTATCCCCAAAGTTCATGATCCCCACGAACGATGAGTCACTAAGATACTAAACTGTTCTTCAGTAAAGAAGACAGGTTCTTTCCATGGGTCTGAAATGCTTTCTTGCCTGCTTTCTCTCTCTCTCTCTCTTTTTTTTTTTGTTGGCAAATTCTATATTTTTGTCATCTCATGAAGAGAAGTTATTATTGTCTTATTAACTAGTAAGAAAAGTACTTGACCTGACCAGGGCTCGAACCCACGTTCGTGTTGAATTGGTTTAGAAAGCGAAGGTTTTAACCACAAGCTACTGTATAGCTAGAGAAATGTTGCCACGATTTGTTGTATTAAAACAACAGCAGACTGAGTCATGCTAAATGGGCCATTTTATACGTTAGTGATTTTAGATAAGGAAGATTAAATTGGATTTATTCAGTCTGTTGTTTTCGTAACAGAGCAAGCTGTGGATGCTTTTTTTCTAGGTTTAAATCCAGAATGTATATTTTATACGTGTAAAGCTAGTGTAACAACTAACTTTATTAAAACACCTTTTCTAATTTATGAAAACTATTATTATTTTTCTTGTATTCCTTGCGCGATTGTTAACCAAATCGTTTCCCACAAGGGGGCGTGCCCTGCAATTAACCAATCACATGCCAGTTACCTGCTGTTATTGTTTCTTTGCTGCTCACAGCTCAGAGTAATGCTCATCATGGACAGACGTTCAGTTCAGCTGTAATTACCTTGTGGGAGTTAGAGGGCTATACTACAACTGCAGCCGGGAAACGAATGGGTATCCCGGCCACTACAGCCAAGCGATGGATTCGGCAATATCGTACTACAGGTCAGACTGGCAATTTATGATCTCCCGGTTGTCCTCATGTGTCTACCGAGGCGGAAGATGCGAGATTAGTAAACGAAGCCCGGTTAGACCCACTAAGGACGTCTAAACAGCTAAGGAAGCTTCCCATTATCCTGGCAGTACGCAGACAGCGATGCGAAGGCATCGTCCAGGTTGGATTACGTGTCCGTGTTGCTGCCGTGAAAGAACTCTCAGACGAACACAAAATTTACCGTCTCGCATTTGCACAGCGAATGTGGATCGCAACTGGGAAAACGTAGCTTTCTCAGATGAATCCCTATTCAAAACATCAAATAAGAGGCGCCGTTCTGTGGATGTGTCCGAGGGGCATCCGATATGGCCCTGGATATATGGTTGCTAGTAATCGCAGTGGTCGTGTATCTATTTCATGTTGGGGTTGGATTTCCTGCTACACAGAATTGAAGGGCAACTGGACAGTGCTCAGTACTTACACATCATGGTGCCATCAGTACGAGTACTTCAGCCTTATGGTGTTATTCAGTTACAGCAAGACCAGTCTCCAATACATACTTCCCGTGTGGTTCAGGAATTGATTTAATTGACTGGCCGCCTTGTGGAGCAGACCTCAATCCCATGGAAAATATGTGGACAGAGGCGAAGCGTACTCTAAGGGACAGTTGGTCTGAGGCAGATCCACCAAGAACTCGGGATGATCTGTGGGACCTTGTTTCCGAGGCATGGCTGGAGATGGGGAAGGGGATATATTTGTCAGCCATCTAATACATTCCATGCCCAGAAGAATGGAACGTGTAAATAAATGCAGAAGGGTCTTGGACACAATATTAGTGTCCCCCACCTCAACTCCCAAAACAGTCCTTTTAAGGGGTACCTAAACTTTTTCTGAAAATGTTTCTCGTAGCAACCACTCCTTGCATCGTATTTTTGTGGAATTCTACTAATAAAGAAAAAGAAAAGATCTCTCTTGTATTCGAACTCAAGACCTGACGAGTAGGAATCCCGCGCTCTACCACCGAACTAACATGAACACACCTACAAAACCCATTCTGAAGAAACATAACTTCAATTTCCGGTGTTCGATGACAATGCTACTCACATCAGTTGAAAATGTTGTATTGAACTTGGAATATTCCAAAACACCGTAGTCTCGATGTAGCAAATTTTTGAACACACTTAAAAAGAAAATGGCAAAAAATTTCCAATTTACTTCCATTACTCAATTAGTGAAAGTGCGGATTTATACAGTTTCTTTCCTACAACCATGTCAAGTTTTTATGTTATGTTTCATATTTTTGATTATGATATTTTCACTTTCTATAATTTCGAAATTCCGAAATCTCGACATTCTGGAATTCGGTAATTGAATAATTGACTTCCTAATGCTATCTACTCGACCACCGCTGGTTCTTAAACAAGATATGTCACAAAACTTCAGGTTGGAACGACTGATCAAGAAAATCATAGGGCGCTCTCTCAGAGTCACTCTATAACTTCAATTTGCGCGCCCCATCAGTTTCTTTCTAATTCTGAATGATTTTTTTTTATATATATTTTAGTACGAATTGCTTAAAAGGATATCTTAAAAAGTCTTTATTACGACTGTCTCGACCGTGCAAATGAACAGCACAGGGATTGGGATAAGATAAAGATAAAATAAATTGTATGTCTACCAAATAGAAAATTGACAGGTGGAATGGAATGTTAACAACACTTGTGCGTATGTCCACCGCTAACCTGAGCTGCATCCCCCAGCGGCTCCGCCACCCATCTCCCTTCGGACGCACAGTGCCCCTAGCATACAAAAACATCCTAGCTTTCAGAAGCAATCAGTTATTTATACACACCCTAGCAATTATTAAATAATAAATATAAACATATAAAATATATATTTAAAGGAACAAGAAGAAAAAGTGTTATCCCGGGCGAGATTCGAACCCGAAACCATCCACTCAAGAAGCCTACGTCTAGACCAGTTATCAACGAAGGCCACCTGTTAAACGGCTCTTTCGAACTTGTATTTACAGTGCACGTGATACGTAAGAAACCTAGTCGCGTGTCTTACTTCCAATCTCTATGTTCAATTGATGGCGTTGTCCTGGTTAATTTGCATCGCTGAGAAAGTCCTTTTTATTTATTTTCTTCGGGTTATTGCTGTGTTCATACTTTTTCTCAAGCTAATAGTGTGTGTGTCTAACCATAGTGTTCTGCAATCAGTCAAACCCAGCCCGGTGCAGGCTACTATTTATTTTAGGATAAAGAAGTCTGTAATAACAAAATATTAACATATATTTTTAAAATATGTAAAAGTAACAATGCAATGTTGTATTGTCACCCGACTTACCATTGTCGGACCCACGAACCATTGTGAGCTAGAAACGAATGTAAAACGCCTTAAAACCGACAACAATGCTGTTTTTTTATTTTTCTGGTCATGTTCTACCACTTTAGAACATCCGAACAATTCATGGATATAGAACCATAAAAAGTAAATAACATATTTTTCGAGCCAACTGTTGTCTTAGTTTTTTTTTTTTTAAAATTAAATTTTCATATTTCCTAACCTACCTTAAAATTTTAATTTTGCGCAAACAAATCTTACCATCTTTTAGAGCTTGAAAAAATCTTAGTTTTTTTTAAAGAAAAAAGTAATCGTAGGTGCAAATCTGACAGATATCGCTATATATATACAAAAAAAAACACTAATTTATTTTGAGGTTAGGTTAGCATCTTTTGAGCTGGCATTTTGTTACCGCCCATACAATTCATTTTTATCTTATCTTCAGGTGACATTTGGTGGATAGCCATCATTTTTGATGGTGAATATGGTAGTACTTTTTATTTATCACGATTCCTTCCAAGGCACTTTTCACCATCTTACCCTGCTACACACTCCGAAATATGGTGGGTGGAGTTTTTTATTGTACGGAAGCTTGAATGTCTCACAAACCAGAAAAGCTAGAGAGCTAAATCAAAAACCGGTGTGTAGCTCTTGAAGTATACTTCAAAGAAATGAAATCGCCTTTTCTGAAAAATAATTTCTTTAATCCAATCGTTAGGCTGAAAAATAAGTAACGAATTGTATAATATTTGATTTTAACAAAGTTTTTGGCTTGAAGAGATTGAATAAAATTCTGCAGAATTTTGTAATATTTAGACCTACCGACCGAGTGTATGCACGCAAAAATCACACTCCTCCTCTTGTACGGGTGTTCAAACATAGCCCTTTGCGAAAAATGCCGAATTTCGGGCTTAAGTGTCTCAGATGATGATGACCTTCATGAAAAAGTCTGAAATTTGGTATCGAGGAAACTGCATAATATTTCTTTAAAAGTTGTTCTGATAACTTCAGGTATGTAGAAACCCAGATACAAAAACTAATTTTTTTCTAAAATGGTGATGTAACTTTTTTCTATAATTATCTAAAAATGAACCAATTTTACTATCACTAACCTAAACCAATCTAAACTTCCTTATCAAAAATCACTTATGTATAAAATGGTTCACTTACCATGATTCAATCTCGTGGTGTTTTAATGAGACAAATCTCGGCAATATCTTTCTAGTTGTAAAAGTAGCTCATGGTTAAAACCGTTGCTTTCTAAACCAATGTCACACGAAATTTCAGAACAAACATAATAATAATTCATGTTCTGAAATGCTTGTATGGACACACATAAAACATTATTATTATTCTATCTAATAATTCATGCTTTGAGGAATATATCATTACATAAAAATAAATTTTCCATAACGGGATTCGAACCCACGCGCTCTACCACTGAGCTAATATGAACATCTATCTACTTCTTTCTGATAGAACTCCTTCT
>JAGDQP010009942.1:43808-56255 GCA_022664845.1 Lepisma saccharinum
ATCACGTGCTCAGATGTATAGATGGTTTCGAAATACTGTATCATTACATATTTTAATGAATGTTATTTTTTCTACACGTCTTATTGCACTTAAAAGGATTAAAAAAAAAAAATCTGCAAATTTTTTCCCAATTGCGAAGGTTTTTCCTTCCTTACAGGGCTCGAGCCTGGCATCTTTGATACCCGAAGTTGAACTTAGAGAATATTCAGCTCAAAACAGCCTAATCAATGCGATCAACCTTTTTACAATTGGCTGTACAAGGGCAAAAAGAATATGTATGTTTACTTCATGCACACCTAATGTACAATTAATTAGAACAGAACAGAAGGGTTCATGATTGGCGGAAAGGATAGAGATGTACGTCTGCATCCATCTCTTAATAACTGGCAGGTGAGTCAGGGTCCAGGAGGATGCTGACTAGAAAGGTTTCGTCAAAGGTATAGCCGTGATAAGAAGTGTGTTCAGGTATAGGGAGGTGCAGATAAGATTTGGAGGAGTAGCGATGGTTGTTGATGCGAAATGTTAGTGAAGTTTGAGTTTCGCCAACGTAGAAGGCGGAACATAGGTTACAGAGTAGGAGATAAACGACGTTGGAAGATACGCAACTACCAGAGTGTCTGAAGGGTACGTCTTGTGAGTGACAATGTACGAAGGAAAATCTGGAACAAAAATAGGACGGGTTTTGCAGCGGGGTCTTGCACTTGCCAGGTTCGGGGGCGGGGGCCGGAATGGTCCAGTTCTGGTGAGAATCGTGTTGAGATTCGGAGGTCTTCGGTAGACTATTTTGGGACACGATGAGAAACGTCTTTCAGTTTCAGTGACGCAGCGAGTATGGGATGTGCCAGTTTGAGGAACTTTTGGAGGGCCTGAAGGCTGGGATGGTACTGGGTGAGAAGATTGGGGACGGAGGGAGCTTCGCGGGGAGGTCGGTTGGAGTTAGGGTGATTACAGGCACGGTCCAGTTGTTTACGGATGAGGTGTTTGTGATATCCACGTTTAGTGAGAGCTGAGGAGAATGTACTGAAACAGTTTTGAAGCAGGTTATCAGAGGAACAGCTGCGGGAGCCCCGGACAGCAAGAGCGTATGGAAGAGAGCGTTTTGTATGGTACGGATGGGAGCTGTTAAAATGCAGGTACTGCATACTGTTGGTAGGTTTGATGTGAACGCCTGTCTCAAGTCGACTGTTCTTGAGCCAGACATCCACATCAAGGAAAGTTGTATTCCCTCGAGAAGGAGCAGGTGAACCTGACGGGAAAGGTGCAGTTGAGGTTTTACAGAAATGTTTCCAGAGACTCTTGTCAGTAGGTCCAGATCAAGAAAATATCGCGAAGCCAGGTGAAGGTTTGAGAGGTGTGGAGATGAGGTATTGGATCGAAAAGGTTGGCGTAAGAAATGGCCACGCGAGTGCTCATGGCTGTGCCTTTGATTTGCAGGAAATTGTTCTCAAAGGTGAAGTTGCTCATGGTGAGGCCAAACTGGGCTAGCTGACAAGCAGAAATGAGTGTATTGGGTTTACGAGGACTGGGCGTGTGTCGAAGAAATGTTCAAGGGCAGTGAGGCCATGGGTGTGGCGAATGTTGGTATACAGCGATGTCACGTCGACTGTAAACTAAGATGGTGTCAGACGGGAGAGAATCAGAGACAGAATGTATTGTGGAGAAGAAGTGGTTGGTATCCTTGATGTGGGAAGGGAGAGCCTGGACGAACGGTTGGAGATGGTCAGGGAAGGCGGAGATTCTTTCAGTGGGAGAGCCACTACTGGTAACAATGGGTCGGCCGGGATTACCAGGTTTATGGATTTTGGGAAGTAGGTAAAATTTAGGGGTTCTGGGATTGTCAGGACAGACTGTAGAGACAGTGGAACGCGACAGCCCCTCATGGGGTCCATGCGCTTGAACGTACGTGCGGATCCTATTAAGGAAGGATTGGGTGGGATCTCCCTGTTACCGTTGCTGACTGTTGATCGTGGGGTCCCGGATTCGATTCCCGGCTCTGCCAAGGAAATTTTTCCAAGGCGTGAGGGTCTGGAACGGTGCCCACTCAGCATCGTGATGTAATTGGGAAGCTGCTGTGAATAACAGATAGTGGCGATCACAGTTGAGAGCTTCGACTCTCCCAACACGTCTGGTCAGCGCGGGAGCAGTAGACCAACTCTTCTCTCCGGGAGAGGCCTCATCCAGTAGTGGATTGAATGTGACTGTGAATGATATATATACGAGTAAATTTTTGTTGGTCGTAAGTGCACAACGAAAGTAATAGAGAAGGGTAAAAAAAAGCTGAAAAATATTTCTGTGACCACCACGCCGAAAGTAGTCTATGTACAGAACGGATCAGTGAAATTTTTAATAATTTTTAGAGTATAAAATCGATTCAAATAGATTGTTCGAATGCAGAAACCGAATACTCTATTTGATGTTTTAATTTAGAAAAGATTAAATACTGAATGAAATATTTTATCAAGGTATAATTCCGCCAGTTCTATGGAAAGAAAGTTTTGTAACGACAAATGATCTTGACTGATATTATGTAATTCCTCATGAAAGATTTAATCTAGCTCTTTCCTCTCCGCAGAATATATATGCGAGAAAGCTTCACGCTATTGAAACCTACAATACTTTTAGCTATGTACAGTCTTAAGTACGTAATATCAAAATACACTCATACGCGTATTTGATCATATTTTATTAATAACACGACCCCCAGGTCTGATGATCTAGGTGGGAAAAATTCCAGCCCCTGTGATTCAGTCGACTATAATGATTGAGATATTTCAGGATTTCCCAGTTTCATCAGCTGAATTCCGAAATAGTACTTTGAGAAAGCGCTGATCGCTAACTCACTCATTCATGTCCTTTCCCGGTTTGAGCCAAAGATGCCGAGAGGTCATAAAATAAAACTGAATGAATTTTTGATTTATTTTATAGCCTGTACGCATCTATGGCGCAGGCCGCGATAGGGAATAGTAAGGATATGGGAAGAAGTCGGAAAGGGTCCTTGTGAAGGTAGAATCCCGGTATTCGCCTGATGAAACAGAAGGAATTTCCCTACATAGAATCATTGTCACGGAATGCATATGGTTTAACAGGGCAAGTACAGAAATTCCCTCTCACAAGCAGCACTCTCCAATTATACAATTTACTGCAATATGTGTATTGGGTTCAATTTCGATTATCAGTTTATAAAGCAACACGACCTGAGTCATTACTTCTGGATATATGACGTCATTTGTGACGATGCCACCCGAACTTTGCACGCCAATAGGTCCGAAACTACGCATTATTTCGTAGCCTTCAGAGCGCTTTTTTTCTTGTTTTGATGTAAGGAAACACTTTCCGAATTTGCGCCTTAATTTCCGAGATACCGTATGCGTCTACGTGACTTTCGAGGGAACAATCTTGCCGACGCCTTTGGCCCCAAACCTGCCTCCGGGTAGAACACCAAGTATCATCATCAACATAATTGACAGACCTTATTGTGAGACTATGGTTACACTTTTCTGGGACAATAAGTGAACAACAATTTTATAACGTTGCAAGAATTCCTGTGCATAGGATAAATTTGCTGGATGCTACTGTAGTAATTGATTCAATGTCCATTACTTACGCACGTGCCTGCCAAGCGATCGGAAGTTAGTCTGACCATCGACCTTCAGTAATACAGGCACGGTGCTCAAACACAGCAGTCCAGTGTAAAAAAGAAATGGAGCTATCGAAGCAGCTTGTTCGTGTGTGTTTGTTGTATGACTTTAAAGTGGGCCTGTCAGCTGCCGCATCAAGTCGCAGCATATGCCAGGCATTTGGTGAGAATGCCGCGAACGAACACACCGCCAGGCATTGGTTCCAAAAATTCCATTCGGGAGATGTGAGCCTTGCTGATGAACCTCGCAGTGGCCGACCACATGTGTTGGGATGACAAGGCCCTAAAAGCAGCCATCGAGGAGGACAGTGGTACAACGAGTGAAGAACTTGCAGAAAGGTTCAATGTTTCCGCTGAAACAGTCAGACTGCACCTGCATGGGATAGGGAAGTCATACAAGTTAAACAAGTGGGTACCCCACACATTGTCGGAAGACAACAAGGAACAACGAGTAACAGCCTGTTTGGCCTTGCTCACTCGGCACCTGAACATACCTATATTTGATCGCTTGCTCACTGGTGACGAAAAGTGGGTCCTCTGTAACACTCCCAAGCGTACCAGACATTGGTTGTCGCCACGTGACCCTGTTTCTCACACCTCAAGACAGGTTATGCTCTCTGTATGGTGGACTTGTCGCCAAGTGATGCATTACGAGCTCCTTCCACCTGGTCAGACCATCACTGCTGACCTCTACTCACAATAGTTGCAAAGGGTGCACCGTGCATTGCGGCAGGAGGAGCCAGGATTGGTGAATCGCAAGGATATGCTGGTCCTCAACGACAATGCCAAGCCACATGTGACAAAGAGGACCTGGGAGACCCTTCAGCAACTTGGCTGGGAGAGTGTGCCATGCACCATATTCACCGGACCTTGCCCCAACAGATCACCACCTGTTTCATTTCCTCGACAACCACCTCCATGGGAGATCCTTCGCCAATGAGGGAGACCTGCGGAACGCACTCATGGGGGACTTCTTTGCCTTGAAGACCGCCGACTTTTATCACCAGGGTATTGTGCAGCTGAAAGAAAGTTGGCAAAAAATGTTTGATGCTGATGGAGCTTACTTCGAAACCTAAA
This sequence comes from Lepisma saccharinum, assembly GCA_022664845.1. Classification (NCBI taxonomy): domain Eukaryota; kingdom Metazoa; phylum Arthropoda; class Insecta; order Zygentoma; family Lepismatidae; genus Lepisma; species Lepisma saccharinum. The sequence continues at coordinate 48,523 of JAGDQP010009942.1, forward strand.
GGTACGTACCGTCCAATGTATTGCTTTTTGTCTGTCAATGCTCTATAACGGCAAAAACTATTTTGGTTACCTTGTATATTCCTCTTTGCATTCTGTATGTAATTTATGTGATCATGAGCTGACATGCAGTAGAGCTAACTCTGGGCAAGGAACAAACATCGCTTGCAAAAAACGAAAAAAACTATTTCTTCTAACTATTTTCAAGAAACTGATTTATCTACATTCATTTTTCTGGTTGGAAACGAATGCTGTATACACGACAATTACGTAATCCCTACCTTTCCATACACAAAATGCTATAAAGGTTCATGGTTAGCGCTTTGCATTTGAACACTGATCCGAATATACTGGCATCGCAACTTGCGTCTTTCCGTCAGTACAGCCAACTTCGTTTATGAGGCACCAAGAAACAGACAATGTTTGTAAATTATTTTCACCTATTTGTACTTTGTATCCGCATCTAATATTTTGTGTGGAAGGTTAATTTGGTATCAATTTCACGTGGAAAAACATGGGGTTAGATTTCGGTATGACCTTCCGTGATACTGCCTTATCAGGTAAACATTCTGGTTTTAAACGCCAAAACTGACTTTTCATTTAAACCAGTTTTTCAAAATCAACAGTTGTTTTCAGATTCTTCACTCCCCTAAAAATAAAAATACCAGTATTGAGTAAACTGGAATCTTCCTCTTCAATTAAATGTCTATATTGGGAGAAACCTGGAATCAAACGAATCGTCATAATACTATTGTTTACATGTTGCTTCGTATTTGTTTCATATTTATAAGCTGAAATATCTACAAATAAGATTAGATCTATGATGATAATTAAGCTTCTCGTTTCCATAGTAAAAGAAGCACCCTAATCTACTTGATAACATAACAGGAATCAATTTAATTAAGTTACAAATGGATATTAATGCTGCGTGGACAATTGCTGTGTTTGAACACAACTGTACTGCTATAGATAATACTGGACACACCAATACTTACTCTCTCAATATAGTTAAAACTTTCTCAAAATAGACTTAAAATTTATTTTCCTCTGATGATTATCATGAAAATAGAAGGTTTAAAATCTGCCTAAAAATGTGTCTAAACTTAATTTTCGCAAAATTGGTGAGATTTTCAAAGAACTGATGTCAAGGGAGATGAATTATCAGGTTAGGGTGTTTATTTACACTAGTAGTGAATTTGACCTAATAAATTTCATTTCGCAACCATTAACAGCAGGTTAATGTTGGTTTAACCCTTTTAATACTGAACTTAGTAAAATAATGTCTCCAAACTAATCTCACCCTGATTAGGGGTTAATTGTAAGACGAAACGTTCATGGACATTCGGCTAAGTAAAGCTGCAAAAATTCAAGTTAGGATCCATTTGATAAACACCATGTGACACCAGCATCTGAAAAATAAAGTCTAAAGACATTCTGACCATACCTTGACTCTTACCTATGGTTGATTCAACGTACTATAACTTTACCCTTCGGGAGGAATGTGAACCTGAGGAAGCTTGGATCGAGTGATATGCTGTGAAGCTTGCTTTTTTAACTATGTATCTGGGTAGGACTTTTCAATTTAAAACATATTCAAAATTAGTCTTAAAAGATCGAAATTCTAATGGGTTTTAGAAATATATTCTAAAGCAATGTTTTACAAATTTTAGAATAGAAATGTTAAAGCACATGATTTAACCTTGTATTTCACTGTGCCTCATAAGCATCATTTCAACTTGTGGTTTTGAGCTCTGCTGGTTCTTCAGGGCTTCCTCAAAGATATAAAACAATGTTCCTAGCTAAGTAATATCCAGCGTGAAAAGCATGCAAAGACTAGGGTGACCTAAACCACTAATCACTTACTTACTGCAGCTCTACTTCGCAATACGAAAAGTCGAGATAGCGACTGTATTTTCTCACAGACAAACTACATATATAATAAAGCTACATACCATTTAAATTATCTTTCCAAATTTATGAAATGTCCTACAAACATTCTTCTTGACTTCTTCTTACACATCGAGCAACTTTTCTTTTAAATTCCGTATAATTTTCTCTCCATTCTTTCTACAGGAGAAAAAAGAGCAAATTTGTATTATGAAAGATAGTAAAGTATTATTTCAGGAATAACAACATAGTAACATTTGAGAAATCACTGACAACTGAATTTCGTGACAAGATGAGCGAATAAGTAATGATAGGATGATTGACGATTTATACATACAAAAAAAAAAGCTTTTGCGAAACGTTGCCGCTTTTCTATTGTGTTTGTGAAGTTCCTGTACTCCTGTCAGCACTACTATATCTATATCTATCTATCTATATATATATATATATATATATATATATATATATATATATAAGATGGTAAAAAAAGTACTTACCATATATATACATGGTGTTGCAAAACGCCCACAAACCTATCTCACGAGATTCTCGACATCAAAATAAAATCATAGACCACCCACCGAGGGTACAAAAAGGCTTCGTTTCAGCGCTATATGGTGCCGAAAGTGTGGAAAAATGAACTTTAGAGCATGATATTTCCAACACAATTAACAGTAGTAGAAATGCGGGGGCAAAGTACTCTCAAGGACTTCAAACTTGCTCGTTCCAAAAATGCATACTCCTAAATTGTGCAACGGGTGCGCAATGGATTCCACAAAGTAGGGTATTCCTGGATATTTTCTGGTGTAAATAAGCACAAATAAGATTTTTTTGTAATGAGTACAGATGATAAACGTAATGGCTAGCATCTAACTGGCCAATTAGGTCTCTTTTACTGATAAAAAGTACCACAAACGTTCGTTGAAATGGAATTTACTCCTGTTTGTTATGCAACCACGTATTATTTTATAAAATCGTTTCGCGAAGGAAATCTGTTTGCGATATTGACTTGCTGGAAGATAGTCTCATTCATGCTTATTTAGACTCACTATTAAAAGAGAATTTCTAGGAATCCCTCACTTCATTTGGGGAATCCCTTGCGCACATACTGCAAGATTTTGGAATATGCATTTTTGGATAGATCAGGTTTGAAGTCTTTGAGGGTACCTTGTCCCCGTAGTTCTACTGTAAATGGTATTGTTCTCTCCCACGGTTTCAGGAGTCTATAGCGCCGAAACTAAGCATTTTTGCATCCTCCATGGTCTATACTTTTTTCCTATTTTGATGTCAGGACTTTCGTGAGATAGATTTATCGGTGTTATTTTGCAATACCCTGTATATAATAAATCACATCCATATTCAATCCACTATTGGATGAGGCCTCTCTCCTGTTCTCTCTATTGCTTCCACGCTGGCCAGACGGGTTGGGAGAGGAGAGCCTAAGCTCTCACTGTGATCATTACATTATTCATAGCAGCTCCCGATTTGCATCACGATGCTGGGTGAGCACCGTTCCGGACACACATACACCTTGGGAAAAATCCTTGGCAACGCCGAGAATCGAACCTGGAACCCCTCAATCCGTAGTCAGCAACGCTAATTACTAGACCAACGGCGGCCACTAAGGTAAATTTATGGTAAGAAGAAAAACTTACAGCTTGTTGTTCCATAGGCGAACACACACTAAAACACTAATATATACAGAGTACTTGCGATATTTCGGTGATTTCACCATATTCTTGCTAGGAGAGGAAAAGACGAACACGCGCGGATTGAAAGACCTGAGACCCAAACCTCATATTCCACCACAACTTCCCTTCTTAACCTGGCCAACCTAGTTCTAACATGAACAACTTCACATTTGACGACAAACACTACCTTCAGTTCTGAGGCACAGCCCATGGGTACGAGAATGGCACCTTCTTATGCTAGTGTGTTTTAGGGCAAGCTCGAACATGACTTCCTACAAACTCAGCCTTTGACCTCACTACTTTGGATAAGGTTCTTGCATGATATCCTGATGTTATGGGTTCACGGTGTAACCCGTCTCAACACATTCCTAGAAAAGCTGAGCCAATTCCGTGTTGTCCAGATCACTTGGTCCATCTCTAAGAAAAGAGTCACATTCCTTGAAGAGGACATCACTTTAGAAAGCACTATTTCGGTTCTTATAAAACCTACCAACCACATGCAGTATTTACAACACTCAAGTTCCCACCTTTACTACTACAAGAAAGCGATTCCTTTCTCCCTTGCCCTCAGAGGACAACGCACAGTGGGCTTAAATCTCCCCCCACCAAATGATAATTTTTAGGTTTTAGGTAGAATACTAGAATGTTTGAAGTCTTGAATTCCGTTGAAACATATGTCGCTTTGTTATACCTGCGGAACGGGCAGTCATTTGAAAAGCGCCATTTGACCGATTCGGATGTAGTTAATGTGAACGTGAAAAAAGTATTTTCTTTTTTAAAAGTATCATAATTTTGTTAATTTGCAACTTTTTTCAAAATGAAAGAAATAGATGAAGGTACGTAGATTTATAATTGAACTAATTAAAGCTGAGAAAAAAGCTGACATTATCACAAATTATCGTTGAAGTTTACTTGCTAAATTACTCTCGATGTGCCTGAGGAAGAGAGAAATACCCTCAAGTTGGAATAATGCAGTTATCATTTTGTTGTACAAAAAAGGGGACAAAGAACGCGTGGAGAACTACAGACCAATTAGTTTATTGTCAGTTCTATACAATATGTTCAAGTTATTTTGAATCGTATTGAACGAGACTTGCATTTTAACCAGGGACGGGAACAAGCCGGATTTCGCCGTGAATTTAGCAAAATTTACCATAGAAAACATTGAATAAAGTTACGGAAAGAACTAATGAATATGAAATTCCACCGCTATGTTTGGGATTCATAGATTTAGAAAAAAGCTTTCGATTCGTTCGGTCTCCTTGTCAGCAGTACTTAAATCACTTGAACATCAAGGCATCGAAAGTGCATACATCAAGTTACTGGGAAACATTTACTCGACTGCCATTTTTGTCATTAGACTCCATCAAGAAAGTGAAAAAATTAAAGTTGGAAAAGGGGTAAGGCAAGGAGATTCAATTTCTCCAAAACTGTTTTGTGCGGTCCTAAAGAGAGAGTTCCAAAATTTAAATTGGGATGAAATTGGAATTAAAATTAATGGCGAACATCATCGCCTAAGGTTCGCTGATGATATAATCCTGTTTGCCAAGTGCAGAAGAACTACAAACCAGAATTGAAGAACTGACGAGATTTCGAAAATAGGCCTGAAAATGAATTTAAGTAAAACAAAAGTAATGTTCAACATGATGCAAAAAAAGAAATAAAGATTAACGGAGAGACAGTAAGCATAGTTGATGAGTAGGTTTACCTAGGCCAGCTCAAAACATATGCCAAGTTGACTGATGAAATAAATAGAAGATGTAAAGTGGCGTGGAGTTCGTTTGCAAGACTACACTTCATTTTCAAAAGTAAACTACCAATGTGTCTGAAGCATAAAGTTTATAATCAATGTGTCTTACCCGTGATGAACGACTGTGAAACCTGGACACTGAATGCGCAAATTAAAAAAAGATTAAAGTCACAGAAAGAGCAATGGAAAGATGCATGCTAGGAAAAACCGGGAGTGACGGGAAGACAAATTAATGTCTCGCGCACAAACACAGACAGAGGATGTAATCAAGACTGCGAAGAAGATGAAGTGGAGATGGGCTGGGCACATAGCTAGAAAATGGACGACAAATGTGCTAAATTAGATTCCCAGCGAAAAGAAACGACCCAGACGACGTCCAAATGTAAGATGGGTAAATGAAATCAAGCGTTTTTCACTAGCTACATGGATGAGGATAGCAGCAGACAGAGATATGTGAAAGAAAAAGGTGAGGCTTTCATCCTGCAGTGGATAGAAAACGGCTGAATATAATGATGATGATGATGGAAGTTCACAAAAAAAAAGGTAAAATTAAAAACTCAATTTTTGACGAATGTAGAAAAACAATTACGAGTTCCGCAGAATTCCGTCAACATATTAGATTTTACTATAATCTAATGGAATTCACGAAAAACAGCTGCCCATAGGTGCCCTTGCAGGATTCATGCACGTGTTTCCCATTATATGTCCAGAATGAAAAAGGTTAATCATGACTAAATTTGGAATGAAAAGAAAAAGTAAATTAAGGTCGTACAAAGTTATTTAACCTGTGATTTGACGCTAGGGGAGGAATTTGCCCGCCATTTTGAATGTTTACTTCATAATCATTATTAGAACCTCGAAAATATAATGAAACTAATTTTCTGTCCATTTTGCGAATTTTGAGAAAAGTTTACCCGCCATATTGGATCAGCCATTTTGATTTTTTGAATTTTGACTTCATAATCGTTATCTGCAACCTCGAAAACCTATGTGTACATAATATCATGCAAATTGAACAACGTCTTTATATTTTGACCAGTCTTTTGGGATTTCAGCCTACAGTGCAACGCCTGAATTCCACCACCTCAGTGACTGAAACGTACAACCAACGTTCCAAGGAGGCTTTAGTCAACCGAGGCTACCCATCTAACCTTGTAACCAAACAGATTCGCAGTGCATTCTCACACATTCAAACCTCCAACACTAATTCCAACCCGCCGGCTCCCAACCGACAGGTTCTAATCACCCAGTTCCATCCTAAACTAACCAAAGTCCAACAAATCCTACACTCATTTCCATATTCTCTAATCTGACCCAGACACAAGATCAGTATTCCCCACCAAACCGAGATTAGTTTTTCAGCATCCCCCTAACCTTAGAAACATCTTGGTCCGTACGAATCCTTCCTCACCACCACCCAAAACCGGCGACCATATATGCATGATACCCAGATGTACGAACTGCTCCATTTTAATAACTTCTCCCAGTCACTACCAATACTGCTAGTGGCCGGTACGTCCTAAATTCCAAGGGTATATGTCACACCTCTAATGTATTATACATCCTAATCTGCAAGTTCGGTGATGCCTTTTATGTGCGGGAAACAGGTTGTGGTCTTAACATTCGTATTAACAACCATCATTACTTCTGTACTAACAACAAACCGGATGCCCTGGTCTACTTACACATCCGAGTCTCAACACCAATTTTGATCTATCTTTCCTAGTAGACACAATCCACATTTTACTCCCTTTATTCATGGTTTAAACGCAAAATGTATGAGTTTTTTTAAACGCAAAAAAAAAAAAACTTAACCATCAATAACTCTAAAACACCCGTTCGCTCTGCTTTTTCAATACTTTTAATTCAACAATTTCATTACAAACTTACACGCAGTACAGCTGCCAATTTTATAACCTCCGCAAATACACACGCTATACAACAGTCAACTGTTCTATAAAATTGATGCGTCGTCCGCTACGTGGCGCCACTGTCCAGTCTTTTTTTCAATCCGCACGTGTTTTCGCCTTTTCCTCTCCTAGCAAAAATAAGGTGAAATCATCGAAATATCGCAAGTACTATGTACATATTAGTTCTTGAGTGTGTTGTTCGCCTATGAAACAATAAGCTGTAAGTAAATTCCTTCTTACCATAAATTTACCTTAAATTGCCTTTCCGGCTTTATTGTGTGTGATATATGCAGTATATATACAGATGCTTATCAGAATAATGGAAACACCTGAACGAAAGTGCAACTTACCAGATTAATATGGTGTCGGGCCACCTTTCGCCTTCAGAACAGCCTTGATGCGACGTGGGATGGAGGCATAGAGGTCGTGAATGGTAGCAAGTGGAATATTACACCATTCCTCGTGCAGGGCATCGGCCAGTTCTGTGAGACAGGATGG
>JAGDQP010009943.1:0-35923 GCA_022664845.1 Lepisma saccharinum
TACGGTTCGCTGATGATATAGTCCTGTTTGCTTCAAGTGCAGAAGAACTACAAACCAGAATGGAAGAACTGAGTAACGAGAGTTCGAAAATAGGCCTTAAAATGAACTTAAGTAAAACAAAAGTAATGTACAACCAACATGCTGCAAAGAAGGAAGTGAAGATTAACGGAGAGACAATAGGCATAGTTGATGAGTATGTTTACCTAGGCCAGCTTAAAACATCGAATGCAAAGTTGACTGATGAAATAAATAGAAGATGTAAAATGGCGTGGAGTTCTTTTGGAAGACTACACTTTATTTTCAAAAGCAAACTTCCAATGTGTCTGAAGCGTAAAGTTTATAATCAATGTGTCTTACCTGTAATGATGTACGGCTGCGAAACTTGGACATTGAATGCGCAAACGACTCAAAGATTGAGAGTCACACAAAGAGCAATGGAGAGGTGCATGCTAGGAATAACCAGGAGGGACAGGAAGAGAAATGAATGGATTCGCGCACAAACAAAGGTAGAGGATGTAATCAAGAGTGCGAAGAAGATGAAGTGGAGATGGGCCGGTCACATAGGTAGACGAACAGATGGAAGGTGGACGACAAATGTACTACAGTGGATTCCTAGAGAAAAGAAACGACCGAGACGACGTCCAAATGTAAGATGGGTAGATGAAATCAAGCGTTTTTCAGGAGCTACATGGATGAGGATATCAGCAGACCGAGATATGTGGAAAGAAAAGGGGGAGGCCTTCATCCAGCAGTGGATAGAAAACGGCTGAATATGATGATGATGATGATATATATATATGTATAACTAGCCCAAAGGAAAGTCGATATGGGAATTTAAGGTAAATTTATGAGAAAAATGAAGGAAAATGCAGCTTATAGTTTCGTATTATGTCACACACATATTCACATATCTAAATGTCACTATGATATTTCGTGCACGAAGTTACACGTTTTCAAGTGTAGGAGAAGCGCAACTGAGGGCAAGAAATATCGTAGTGACTTTTAGATATGTGAATATGCCTCTGACCTAATACGAAACTATAAGCTGTAAGTATTTTCCTCTATTTTCCTTCATTTTTCTCATAAATTGACCTTATATATTTACAATCTTTTATATATATATATATAAGATTGTAAACAAGGTAGGGAAAAATAATACTTCCATATTGATATCTTGAGATAGGAGCACACAAACTTCACAAACACTATAGAAAATGAGTACCTTTCACAATTGCGTTTTCAACTGGTAGGAAGGAAAATGGACAGAGCAGACAGGTGCGGGAGTGGTATTAAGGAAACGCCATATTGCCAATGATGCTGGGTGATAGTGTAGCCAGGTTATGGAGGTGGGAAAATGACTTGATGGGTTGGAGTAAACACCAAGTGGGGAAGAAAGTGAAAAGGTTACTAGGAGCAGGTAAGGGACTTCCTGAAGAAATAAGAGTGTAAAGAATCGGAGGGGAGGGGGAATAATAATAATAATAGAAATAACAATAATGATGAAAATTAAGGGGAGAACAAAGAAACAATGTAGAAAGATAGAATAAAATAAAAGTGCAAATAGAGACGGAACAAGGAGGAGAAAGAAATAAGACGACACTGCGTTGCAAGGAGTTACAGGCAGTTGAGCCCGAGTTCATGGTTGGCGGAAGGGATGTAGATGTACGTCTGCTTCCATCTCTTTCTTATTGTGGCAGGTGAGTCAGGGTTCAGGACTTTCAGGATTTTGACCCTTTCGTCAAAGGTGCAGCAGTGATAAGAAGTGTGTTCGGTTATTGGGAGGTGCGGAAGTTGAGATTTAGAGGAGTGGCTATGGTTGTTGATGCGGAATGTTAGCGGAGTTTGAGTTTCGCTACCGTAGAAGGCGATAAACGAGGAGGAACAGAGTAGGAGATAAACGAGGTTGGAAGATATCAACTACCGGAGTGTCTGTAAGAGTACGTCTTGTGAGTGACAGGATGTACAAAGGAAAGACTGGGATCAAAAATAGGACAGATTTTGCAGCGGGGTTTATTGCACTTGCTGGGTTTAGGGGATACTACAATAGTGAGTACTTCAAGTGACGTAAACAATGCCAATAGTAAACAGCAGAAGAAATCCATAGTACATCACAGAAGCCGAAGGTCACACTCGTCAAACTCTGAGGAACCACACCTTGAGGAGGTCTTGAAAGCTACTATAAAAGAAAGACCACTTCTACATTCTGTATCACTCTTCACTAAGGGTGGTCGCCTCCTTCCCTCTAACTCGTTCTCACTTGCTTGGAGTGGTGTGTTACCTATCTCAACCTGTTCTCGTCTGCTTGGGACGCAGCAACCACCCACCTTGACTTGCTTGGAGTCAGGCATCCATCTACACACTCACTTCCTTGGGGTGGTGTTGCACCTTTTCCTAGATGTCTCGTAACCGAGGCGCAAACTCTTGTTCAAAAGTTATGTTATAACTAGGGATGGGTTCACGATACTTTCGACACCTCGGTTCCACCGATACTTGCAAAGCATAGGTATCAATCGATACCTCAATTAATGAAGTCAATACTTTTTCGATACTTTGAAATGTTTACACTAATTATTTTCTCTGAAAATAATCCCATGGTAGAACGTTAGGACTTTTCATGGCCTTTAGACATCTATGACTCAAGACAGAGTTAAATTATAAATTACAGGAAAGCAATACTCTTACATTTTAATTTTAATTAATGTATTAAATTATTTAATTCATTGAAAAACATTGTGAGAAAAGTGTGGAATATCAAATATCGAATATCAAGTATCCAAAGTCAGAAATAAATATCGAGAAATTGTGGTGTCAACCCATCTCCAGTTGTTGAGATATAAAATTCTGAAAGTGTAGAAGAAATTCATAACGGCTTAAGAAATATTGAGTACTGAGTGAAAGCATTCTTACACACACTAAAAAAATCGAAACAGAAAAGTGTTCGATTTTACTCCCCTCGCCCATCCTATATTTGCTTTTTTCGCACTCACTTCGTGTTATGTTGAAATAAATACTCAGAGTAAGCAAAATACGAACAGTAATATTGCAATATCCCGTGTGTTTAAGAACACGCACATATTACGCAAGTGTTTGTGTGTGTAAATAGGTAAGAAGCCAAACAAATGAATAACATAAACAATGACAGACGACAGACAACTCCACACCAAAACACCAGATGGAGCGGATATCAAGCGATAGAGGGAACTGGAATCGATGGAGAAGAAGTTTGGAGAAACACCCCTACATTCGCCGCCTATAAAACTCAGCAGCACGGACTACTGGGTATCACTCATTCCTGGGTTGAGCAATTGGAACACTCCTTGGTACTCAGTTGGCTACGCAATTGGTACCTTCCTGCATACTCAGCTACGCAACTGGTATGTACTCTCACCTTAATTAAACCTCTATCCGTATTCAGTTGGCTTCGCAATTGGTACAAAAACCCGACACTCAGTTGCTACGCAATTGGTAATATTAATATTCCCTGCCTGAACCATCTCTAATAAAAGTCATTACAAAAACATTTCTCCTTTCAAGGTGCATCAACTGGTTGATAGTTCGTAGTTCTGGTTACGAGGTTACGCAACCGTGTTATTGTTTTTCAAAGCACTGTTCATAACACAAGCAAAGAGTATGAAGTCTGTCTTTACTAGCGACCGTATTAATCGGTATCTTGACGTCTACCGAAGGATTATAGGCTGACTACAATGCACAAAGGAAAACAAAACATTCAATTATTCACTATGGGGATGGGGTCAGCGTTATCGATTATGGGGAAAAGTCTCTAAATCTAGGGGATTTGAAACCCAGTTTAGCGGCAAAAATTACGATTTCCGATTAGCGACCTTTTGGGGGTATTTGCAATATTCATTTGGAGAGATTTTTCAATGTTGAAGTTTATTTGATCAGGTAAATTTTCAAAGCTAAGTTCGTGAAAATGTACTGAAAACAGGATTTCATACATATATTGACATGAAAATTTCCTTTCAGATCTATAAATTAGTAATTAAGGCCAGTACTATATTTTCATATGTGAAGCATTAAAGAAAAAAAAAAAAAACGCGGGAGACATTTTTTTTGTCAGGGTCTAAATGCCTCCGCAGACTATCAAATAAATCTTGACAATTAACGAACTAGTACACCATCTAACTTTTTTTTTTAGTAAAATGTCTTGTTCACAGCCTAAACGGCTGCAGTTAGAAATATCAAATTTGGTAACACGATGCATTATCACTTGTATGTTACTAAAATATTACATGATAAATCCAAAGACGCCATCTTGGATCCAAAATGGCGGACCTAAAAATCCATTTCCAGAGCATTTGAGCTAGAGATACGAAATTTGGCATAAAGGTGCATTATGACGAGTAGTTTAGGGAAATATTACAACATTTGGAAAATGTCGCCATCTTGGGTCCAAAATGGCCGCCCAAAATCCTATTTTGCACACCGTTTGAGCTGGATAAATGAAATTTTAATTGAAGGTGTACTATCACAAGTAGGTCACAACAATATAAGAAAGCTTTAAAAAAGTTGTCAACTGGATCAGAAATGGCCGCCCCCAAAACCCATTTCCAAATTATTGTAGAGAAACGAAATTTTCTTTGAAGATGTCTGACCAAGAGTAGGTTACAATAAATGGGACAAACCTCCCCTTTGGGGGCGCAGACGCCCGTGGGAGGTTGCAGATGGACACCATGGTGGTGTAGTGCTGCAGGGATATTTTGGTTAAGATAAAGGAGGCGCATCCTCTCAAATGCACTGAAATTGGGGGCGAATCCCCTACGGGGGTCTGGGCGCAGCGCTCCCAGCGAAACAAAGCGAGTATATATACATACATACACACACACACACATATATATATATATATATATATATATATATATATATATATATGTCTTGTGGGGTGTCATTGAATAGCTCATGATGAATAATCTACAAATCAATAAATAGTTTCTCGATAGCTCTCATATAAAGCAAGATTTGAATTTTTGAAAATAAGAACTTCGAGATCTACCTTAGCCTGTAGGCCTACCGAAAGGGATTTTTTGTTTTTACATTATTATATATAATATTTAATTGCCATCGACCTTGCAATATAACACGATGAATATCTCAGGAAGAATACAAGATGCAGTTATGGTAACTGCACCATTGGAAAGAGCAGATAATTTCCTATAGATTGACGTAATAAAAGTGGGTTCTTGGTGGGAACTCCATGTGCAAAGCATTTTTTTACATACGTTTGTCATAATTAAAGTTTCGCTGTTTGGCCGGTTCTAGATGTTAAACGACATGTCGAAGAGAAATATTGGATAAACAATTCCATTTAAAACTTTTCAATGTGTATTTACAATTTATGGGCACTTTATAGAGGTACAACAATATATTTGTGTGTGTACCAAACATCCCGCAAGCTATAAAGTATGCCTGAAATGTTGCCTATCTACGTCCAGGACAGTTTAGAAGAATAGTGGGGATGTGGTGGTTCAGTGGTAAAGTCCTACCGCTGATTCGTGGCGTTGTTCTTTCAACCTCTCCTTGTGCCACGTAGACTGTAGTGGACAAACTCCATGTACGTGAGTTTCATCGCCTGTTTTCATTCGACCAACTCTCCCATCATCATCCATTGGGCCTGAGCCAAAGTTGCCTAAAACTTAAATAAAATTCAAGTTCAAATTCGAAGATAGTGTGCTGCAGCTCTTCACGGAACATTTCCATTCCGATATTAGATAATACTGTTATGCTCATCCTCCTATCGTCACTTGTTTGGATGTTCATTTGATTAAGTTCGTTCTTTCGGTATCACCCTAACCGGAAATCGCTGCAGTAGGGATCAGGAGATCGAGGTGGCCAAGCATTTGGAAACGATATACTAGTGACTGGATTTCCACCTCATGCGTTTATGAGAAATTTATCACCTGACGATTGACGTGAGGTGGAACCCAATCCTGCATGAAAGAAGTTGTATTAATTTTATCTCTCCTGCGAAGTGAGGATAACATGTTGGCGAAGCAGATGGTATATCAATTTTCAAATACTTGGCCACCCGGATTTCCTGATCTCAACTGCAGCGATTTCCGGTTATGAGGATACCTGAAGAACAACTTTGCTCAACATCCAAACACGTGACGATATGAAGATAAACATAAGAACAGTGATATCTAACAAAGGAATTGTGATGTTTCTTGAAGAACTCCTACGTTGTTGTATACTTGAATTTGAAGCTGTGAAGTGTCTCTTAAAGGAGAGACGACACACAAGCACTACTCAGCAGACAGGTTTAAACACTCTCTATCACAGGCTGAGTTACTAAAGAAAGAAATATCTTGAAGGACACTAAGATGAGGTAAAACATACTTAAGCAGGAAAATAAAATAAAAAGTCTTGTCGACTTTGAGAGTGCAATATCAATAAATCAGCATGGGATTCAGCTGAGCAATATTAAACAAGCAGTCTAAGCTATACTACAAAAAAAACCTCAATGAAAAGTACTCACCTCTCAACAAAAGAAGTCTGAACTGAATAAAACAAGGAGAAAAGAATACATTTAGGCCCACATCTGTTCTTGTCTCAAAACTTCATACGCAATAAGCGTAGAGTAAAAATAATCGTAAAATTATTATTGTTCCTGTACTTAATCTCAGAAAGCAAAACTGGAGTGAGAAAACACACAGGTGACAAAAGACGCATTTAAGCACTATTCTTGAGGGAGCAATTACTCATTCAAACTGCAGCTGGCTAATATACTCACATTAAAATAAGGCTTCAAAATATACGAAGTGTCAACTCGATACCTCCCCATTACTCAATCACATTCTATTAATTATAGGTACATTACAAAAGATAGCCTGCTTCAAAATATCAATCAACTCTCGGTGGCTGACTGACAAACTGAAACTAATCACTGCAGAATATTGAATTGTTTAAACCCTCCAACACACGTAACCAAGCTTGTCCAGGTGTTTCCCCACGCCAGTTAACCAAACAAATATTTAAGTACAAGAAATGTTACTGGTAGTCTTATTTAAATCAGACACCATCGAAGCAGAATAAACTCAGGAGAAATATTATTTACTTAACACAGAACGTATAAACGAACTAAAACACACCACAGGTTCTATGTAGATATTGATCACCATGTTAATAATTTATACGTTACTAATTAGAATTTTAAACCACCTGGTAATATTTTTAGTATTGTACCTCATATTCTTATACCAGAAAAAGATTAGTTTAAATATGTGAAAGCAAACACTAGTATATTTTTTTCTTTTGAATGACTTTTTTCCCAATTTATTACGCAAATCAATTTATGCAACAAATGCATGTAAACTATTGACTTTATAGTAAGACAAACAAAATTTACGTTGTGATACGTTTACTTGAGTTTCACAACTACAGTGTCCGTACAATTAAGAAAAGTTCTTGAAAGTCTTAAAAAAGATAGAAATAAAATTATTTATTCCTTGAAGAAATAACATTCTTGCCTGTAGTTATTAACTTTTACACTTACAAACTTAATATTTAATTTTTGCTACAATGATATTGTAATGTTTGTTTTCGAATAAGTGAAAATTTGATACATGTGACCAAGGGAGTAACGAAGAGAAAGAGGTATACACATGATCTCTGCATATGCACTACATATGAACACTATTTATGTATGTATAATAATATATTCTTTTTTAGTTCAAAGCTTTACGTTAGATAATTTTCGAGCGATGAACTTGGTACAGATTTATAGAATCACCTGATTTACTTTTATGTATAAATAATCGTAAAGTGTAAGGTAAAATATCTTTAAACTACTGCTCACATAATTCGGAAATAAAATATAATCTATATTCATTCTGAAACCAACACAAAATTTTATATTAGACGTTGAAAAATTTAACGAGTTGATAGATTTTCGTTTTGCTTGTCACTGCCACTATTCTCTTAAATAATAAACATGTTATGGATTTTTTTTCTACACGTTATCACTGGCATTTTTTTAAAATTACGGAAAAGCAACGGACAATACGCTGTGCATCGAAATCGATAGGATAATTTAAATTCTTAGAATAACTTTTTACAACACATGGAATTCAATAATTACTATCTTACCTACATTACAAAGTTTAATGTTCTCTTCTGTCTTTCCACTTTTTTTTTTTTGGAAATTCACGAAGATGAATGTTCAGCAGTGATCACACCCCAAACTACCTAAATATTGTTTGGTGACGTACTATAAGCATATTTCACATTAAAAGCTAAAGTCCGTGCATTAGATTTCGTTTGTTCATCACTTCCGGTATATTTGTATGCGCAAATTTCAGAATAGAAAGGCTTCTCGCCAGTGTAAATACTCACATGAGTTTTATAATGAACTGTTTACGGAAGTTTTGAACGCTCATAGTTCACAAGAAAAGGGCTACTTAGTTGTATGAGTTCTGATGTGCCTTTTTAAGTCACCACCTCGAATACTTTTGTATGCGCATATTTCACACGAAAAGGGTTTCTCGCCTGTATGAATTCTTGTGTGAGTTTTCAATGAACCACTTGCTGTAAATTTAGCTCCGCATATATCACATTTAAATGGCTTCTTCCCTGTGTGTGCTTTCATGTGAATTTTAAGTTCTTTACTGTTAGAACATTTACATTCACATATGTGGCATTGAAAAGTCTTCTCCCGTGTATGAGACTTTATGTGTCTTTTTAAGTGAGTACTTGTATAAAATTTAGCTCCGCATATTTCACATTGAAAAGGCCTCTCACCCGTGTGAGTTCTTATGTGAATTTTTAAGTCATTACTACTACAAAGTCTAGCTCCGCATATTTCACATTGAAAAGGTAATGTATGTGTTCTGAAGTGGATTTTCAAATCATTGCTTCTACTACATCTATATTCACATAGTTCACATTTATATGGTTTCTCCCCTGTATGGCTTCTCATGTGAATTTTCAGAAAACATTTATAGATACTTTTATAATTGCATTCTTGACATGTAAAAGGTTTTTCGCCTGTATGTGAACGTTTCATGTGAAAATTCAATTGAGGTTTCGTGTAAGATTTATAGTTGCATAATTCACATTTAAAAGTCTTCTCACCTGTATGAGTTTTCTCGTGATTACTTAATATACTGCTTGTAGTAAATTTAGAACCACATATTTCACATTGATAAGGCCTCTCACCCGTGTGAGTTCTCATGTGAATTTTTAAGATAGTACTACTAGAAAATTTAGCTCCGCACATTTCACATTGAAAAGGCAATGTATGTATTCTGAAGTGTTTTTTCAACTCACTGCCTCTATTACATCTATAGTCGCATAGTTCACATTTATATGGCTGCTTCCGTGTATGAGTTCTCATATGAATTTTCAGTAAACTATTATTAATACATTTATATTCGCATATTTGACATTGAAGAGGTTGCTCGCCTGTGTGAGCCTTGATTATGTGAGATTTCAAAACTTTTTTCGTAGATGATTTGTATTTGCATATTTCACATTGAAAAGGCTCTCTATTAGTTTTGATGTGCATTTTTTGTTTGCTACTTTGACTATCTTTTGAACGTGATGAAAATTTCTTTTCGTATTTGATCTTGGAGGGGGTTTTCATTTGTATTCTTAAATCCGAAAACGAAGTCTCACGTACAGTTGCGATCTTCTGCTTCTCTCTTGATTGAGATTTTACTTTCTGTCTGATTATAGAAGACTCCGTTTTACTAGAGTCACCACATGAATTATTCTCTCCTTTCCTTCCACTGGATTCGCTGCCTACTTTACTTCTTACGGAAGACTCTTGTCTAACTGCTACAACTTCATTAATTTTGTCTACAATATTTTTACTCTTGCTTCGACAAGAATCATCCACTGTTGTTGCTATGGACTTGAAAGTATCTCTGTCAGGATCCATTTCTATATTTGCAGATATATTTTCAACAAAATATGGGTAGCTAGTCTCTTCACATTCCATGTAATTCATTAAACGTGTTGGTAGAGGAGTTTGATCATTTGCGCTCACATTTTCTTCTCGTGGAAGTGTAATAATCTCAACTTCTAAGTAATCACAAGAACTTTCTCCTCCACTTTCAGAATCAAAATCATCTGAGACTGGAACCGATGTTTCATATGAATTTCCGTTGTTTACATTTTCGTACATGATTTTATGACTACCACACTGAAATGGTCTGCTACAACCCTGACAAAGAAATAGAGAATTTGATATTTGTTAATATGTAATAACATAACATACATGATGTAGAGCAAATTTAAGTTGTCCGAAATTAAATTTAAAAAAGGAAATTAAATGAAGCAAGACGAACCAAAGAACTTTATACATTCAAAATTACAATTTCTATTACAAAGTGACATCTTGTTTACAAGTACATAGGAAGTAAATAGAATTACAGAATCACAGACAGTAAACATCCCACGTAACAAGATGCGAAAGGAAATTATTAAACATGTTTCTATGGACGAACAATGTGAGTAAAACTTGCAGGAATATGGCATTCTCGGAGTACGTTTCTAAAGAAAACAAGTTGGAACATCGATTCTAAGAATTGCAGACTCCGGTTCTTGATAGCACTTTAACTACGCAAGCATTAATTTTTATAAAATTGACAGGCAACACTGACTACTACGGTTCTTAGGTAGGGACAACACACATTATTTTTCTATTGTGTAAATAATGCTTATGCTTCGTTTGTTGCAACTAAGTTAATTGAATTGAAGCAATCTGAATAATTGACTATTTTTAAAATGGATCTGGAACACTGAACTACTGCGCTAAATCAAGACTGTTCCGGCTGTTCTGAGCAAGTCAAGACGTTTCCAATAACATGTTAGGCATGCCTCTATACATTATGATCATGATATATTTTGGGGAACGGGTTGGCAACACTAAAAAATGTTTTTTTTTGGGGGGGGGCGGGTACATGCAGAGTATGTTGCTATTGTGTCAAATAATATTTATGAAAAATTTGGTGCTGCTGTCCAAAACTGAACATCGGACTGCCTAACTGAATGGAAGGAATTTCAACAATTATTTAAAAAAAGAATTTTGGCAACACTGAAGAAGTTTCTGGCAACGCTGAGATAGTCTAGGTAAGACATTTCCAACTACACCTCAGGTATCTCTGCACCTTGTAGTTCCTGAGATTTAATTTTTGCACACCGACGGACGCTATGAGTGGGAATAGAAGTTTCCTCTTGTTATCAAGGGACCTAAGAGACAATTGTATACAACTATAGAAAGCAAGATGCTTTGAGTAACTCATGCTTGGGAAACTTCGGAGACAACAGTGGTTGATCTCGTGCTAAGCCAAAACATGACAGCGTTTCTAGAATCCTAAATAGTACAACAGACCTGAAACAAAGGGTGATGGAATGGAGTTCGAGAGATGTACCTGGCAGCAAGTTCACAGAAGTTTAAGACAAACAGAAGTTTTGGACTTAAAATTACGGAGCGAGGCGACCAGATTCGTGCTTGAACCAGTAACACCGTATAAGCAGATGCAATCTAGGCCTCGTTTCTGAGACCAGCTAGGACAAGAATCCGGAGAGCAAGACAGGAATTCAGGACTTCGAATGTGAAATCCACTGCCCTTCGCAACTGAATTCACTAGGTAGGTTCGGATTCTCATAATGTATAAACTTATAATACGTCACAATACTCAAATCATCACTTCCGAACCAATCCAAATAACTCTTAAGTTGAACCATAAAAAAAGAGGAACAAACCTTAAGATCCAGCGAATAAAGTACTTATCTCTCTCATATCATAATGCATTCCTAAGTCCTCTGAGATTGAAGCTCTTATATAGTGTCATCAGCCATAAGAATCCCACTGAAACCAAATTTTCTTGTAGAAAGTAGGTAAAAGCGAGACTAGAATAGGCTCGATTTTAGTCGTTGTATCGAGCACGGTTTTTTAAAATATCTTTTATCCCATTAAGTATCGGTCTTGAAAGGATGTAAGCATTGCCATCCAATCTAATCATATAGG
Source organism: Lepisma saccharinum (assembly GCA_022664845.1). Taxonomy (NCBI): domain Eukaryota; kingdom Metazoa; phylum Arthropoda; class Insecta; order Zygentoma; family Lepismatidae; genus Lepisma; species Lepisma saccharinum. The sequence continues at coordinate 11,993 of JAGDQP010009943.1, forward strand.
AGTTTATTCTGTCGTAATTTTATTTCATCGGCCTTGTTCGGTTTCGTTTAGCTTCACAACGCTAGTTGCAAGATTTATATTGGAGGAAGACTTAAAAGTCACGCATCATTTCCCACGTTTATACTAGTATTTCCTTGCTCAGCACTTGTTTCTGTACCATTAATGTCGATTTCCTGAGTACAAAGTCGTCATATGTAAATGGCTTATACCAAAGCGGAAAACTGAAGCATCACAAATTCCAAGGATATTTTGTCCTTCAGGCATACGAGCAACACGTTCTAAAAAAAAAGTAAATTATACTCAGGTCTAACATTTTCTAATGCCAAAGGAAGTAATATGCAGACATGTCAAACTCATCACCATCCTTAGCAAAATTTGTTGGAAAGTCCTTACACGTAATTACCCTAGCAGCACAACGATAAAGGACCGATATCGGGCCTATACTGGACCAATAGCAGGGATACAGATCATGGTTGGCCGTTCTGACTAAACACCAACCAACAAGATATTCCTGAATGTCGGGAGAAAACAAGGGATGTCACAAAACAGGTATATTGAGAAAATCAAGTTTTAATCCCTTCATCTCTTAACGTTTAAACAGCTCAACAAATATGTAAAATAGTCTCTTGTGGTCATTTATAAATATTCTCCCTTTGTTTCTTTACAGTTTGTAGCTTCAATTTCCCCCAACAGAATGAGCTATTCAGCAGAAAATCGCTAGAAATGGACAACCCCGGTTTTCCCCGATACCCTTCAAATATGAGAAACGTGATGTACTTTATCGACAAATGTACAAAAAGGACTTGGCAGAAAAAATACTGAGTTTATATAAATATTACTGTTTAAAAATGTCACTGAAGATGTAAAATTTCTATATGCTCCCTGCTTAGTCATTCTCTCATGAAAAGATTGTCAATGTCAGCACATAATGTCTGAATTTATGAAATGCATAATTGACGTGCACTTCATGCATATGAAATGCATGGTTGATCAGTGGCAGAGTGGATAAGACAACAGACAAGTCACAAGATCATAGGTTCGAATCCTGTCACAGACAAGTAAAACATTTTCAACTCAAGAGTAGATAACAAGACGCGTAATAGAATAAATAAGGATATAAACAAGATCACGTTTTCTCCAAAACTACTCTCAAAATATACTAATTCCGTTTATTAAAACAGTAAATTCCTCTCAGCGATCAATATCGTTATCAAATCATCATAACTGTCGGAATATGGGCAAAAGTGTTTGCCTATCGACACTGACCGATGTTGGGTAACAACATCGTTCGCATTCGCAAATTGCCCGTTGCTAACACCGACTTATATTGATGGAAGGGAAGGTTAATACGCTTTGTACTTCCGAACCTCAAAGAAAACCAGATGGGCATGCATATAATTAAAGGTTTGAAAGCAGACATCTTGAACAAAATTTCATACAAGCTTATCAATAGTCAAAATGATTATATTCGCATTTTAAACATTACGACCAGTCGAACTATCTTATCACACCCTGATACAGTTTCTGCCTTGTGTGTTGAATAACTAAAAGGACTGAAGTTTATATTTACGATCTGTCCTACAATTCCTTAAGCAGAAAATAAGTCCTTATAATTTTTTTTTATTGAGAATACAGACGATTATTAGACCTTGCTTATAAAGGAATTGGTAACAAAAAGACTTTTCTAATTAAATGAAAATGAACTGTAGAGCCAAAAAGATTCATATCTTACACCGTCTGTATGGAACGAACGGAAACTCTCTACTGATTTATTATATTAACTCCCACTCTTGATTTCTTTTATGCTAACATGAGAAGACAGCGGAAGAAAACTACTGAAGACAGTAGTAATTGAGGGACAGTCAGCAAGGACGTAAAACGCCATAGTAGAGATAACGACGAAGGAGAAATTTGTGTCCTTTCTCTTTTAAAGAAGCACCCTTATCGGAAGAAATGTGCAGCACAAACGAAGCATCAGAGTAGCGATAAAGAACAGATAAAATAAACAAATGCATATTTTTACAATTTCTTCTAACCTTATAGGATTTCTATCTGTGATTCCCAGGTGATTACTGTTGACAGAGAAAGTCTCGTCGTATTTAACTTCTTATATCAAGAGAGGTAAATATTGGTTTCACTATACTTTGGGGAATAAGTCCAATATATTTAAATTCCTCTTGATTAGGTATTTTTAACCAACATTTTAGTTCATCATTGCCACGTTCGAGCTACTTAGGATTTTAATTCAAGTACAAGAATTACATACGGTATTTCCTTCCTTGCAGATACTCTAAAACACCGCACTGACAGTACTTGTATCACGCGTTGCAAGTTCCTTCGTTAATCTACATATCTTTTCATTCATGTCATTGCTGTATAAAGAAAATCAATAAGATTGTTGAAAGTACTCCAAGCAAAGGCCAATAACCAACAGCCAAGATTCTTCATTCCCTCCGTTATTTCCACTAACGTACAGTCAGCCAATTTAGAAACTTGGCTCCTTCTAGGAACACCGCACCACAGATTTTTTGTATGTTTGAGCTATTGGGTATTATAAAGAACCGAAACAGTGTTGTCAGACACAAGATTTACTACACATGTGGTAAATGTACCCCAGTGAAGTCGCACCACTTACGAAACTGACTATTGTTCAACAGTACAACGAAACAACAATGCGATACGAGCCCTAAAGTGCCGGTGTTATTTCTATGCATTTTGAGGTAAAAATAAAAATATAATGATTCGATTATATCACCCAGCCTTTGTGATCGAAGCAGTAGTGTAGCGAACTTTGGATCGGTAGGTACGAGGGTGAATGGGTAGGTACGCTCCCGGTCATGTTGACTGGGGGTTTACTGGATTTCTCTAAGATTCCCAAGCCGAATACCAAAATGATACGTTAATTAAGTTGAATTCCCGAGTAATATCTTAAGTAAGACCCTTCCGACCTGGGTTAAATATACTGAAAGGCCATTAAAAAATCGATGCATTAATGAAATGCATTGTAATACACTCTTTTTCTATTCGAGAAATCTACGCAGATTTTTAATGTGATTTACTAGACCAATTCTATTGATATGTAAATGATTCCGTTGGTATTTTTAGAAGATGGTACATTAATATATTTGAACAGCTCAACTGGAAAAGATAGTGTGTAAAATCCGGCACTTTTGCAGGAAATGTGAGGTTTTCGCGCTAGTCATAAATTACAACTAAAGTCAGGAATATAAAAACCTAAGGAAACTAATAACTAATATTTCCCCCTATTTTTGCACACATTATGGTTTGCAATTAGGTTACTCACTTATCATACTGTTTATTTCTCGATAGAACATTTTTATATGTATATTTTTACAAATAAATATAGTGTATAGAAGAGTTTCATACAAGGTACTTTATTAACGTAATTATTTTTGAAATTCATTAACTGTTCATGTGTTTATGAAATGATTCACAGAAACATCTCGTATCAACTTTATGAAATTAATTAAAAATAAAACATAACTAAAAATTCAAAATATTCATTCATACGTTATTCAAACATTCCACACTTTATCATTCAAACTTGGGTAAATTACTGCCCTCCCATCCTTGATAATAGTTGTGCATAGCTAATTATATCCTTAATTGATTCAATGAATTCTTAACTAGTTTCTTTTTATATGGATTGATATAAACTTGCGGAAGGTAAATCTTAGAGAACGGTAACGCTTTCTAAGAAAAGTACATAATTCTTGGAGAAATTTTATATTGGATGGAATTGTGCTAACAAATAAAATATCCTGAATGATGCAGTGATATGGACCAAGGTTTATGGTTAAAGATAAAGCCAATTAATTAAAGAAGAAGAAACCGGAATGTATTGTTACGATACTCTCTTGTCTTAGTCCGTTGTCAAACATCGATGTTGTAAATATCTTCGGTATGAATATAACTAATGTTATTAATTATAACCCAAGTTTAACCCATGTTAAGGTTTTAAGCCATACTGGAAATCAGTATATAAATATAGATAAGTCGAAGGCTACCTGTATGCCTTATTTATGATTAATATCTAAGCTAGTTCAACTCTGCACCTTATTTTACAGAACTACGTTACCTTTGGTAGAAGGCATGTCGGACTGCTGAAATGTTGGGATATGCTTTAGATATTTCAACGACAATCGTAACCTCTGGGAATAATCTAGTGTAATCTCATATGGATAAATTAGGATTCCTTTTCTGCATGTACACGGTTGTTAATACATTGGAGATTAGTCCAGGAGAGAACAAAATTATCAGAGGGACTACAATGGAATTTCTGCAGGGTACGTAGCAAGGTTAACACAAAATTTTCTATGCAAGGGGAAAATTAAACCATCGTATTACAAGGGGAATCTTTTACCAAAACTTTAAATTGAGTAATTTCACGTCAGAAAACATACACATCAATATCGACAGTTGTCTAAATAGTTTGTTGTATACACGGATAAGTCTAACAGTTACAGCAATTTCAGAATACAAGTTTATCAATGATGTGAGATTTGTATAATTGAATGCTCTGGTCATTTCCAACTATATTCCAGAGTGAAACTATAGATACAGCATATCTTTTAATACTATTAGGTCGCAAAACAGAGGGCATGAATATATATATAACTTTTAAAAATATCAACTTCTTAAAAATAATTTGAAGGAAAATACTCTTACCTGGTTACTACTGCCAACAATATTCTCTTTTTTTACTTCTACTGACTGTTGCATGGCATTAGAACTGTACACATATCTCTCACCAGAAGCCATTACTGTAACTCATTTGAATATACCAACGACAAATAGCTACTCGTGGAACATCCTCGTCTCATACCACAATTTAATGAGATTTCCAATTTGTTAGCTACTCCAGAGTTCATGATGTGTTAGGCATCCCTGTAAAAATCATTTCAGTGGATTTATTATTGCTATAATATTGCCGCCTAAACAGTAAGTAAAACTATCGGAAAAGAACCTTTCATTTCTGAAACAAAAATAAACGGAACGAACTTGTTTGATTGATAACGAGTTAGGAAATAATATATAAGAATGAGGTCATTACGTATGAATCATAGTGTAACAGTCACCCCCACTGAAAATCGGCAGAGGAAATCACCTTTATCCTCATAAGATTTTGGATTAACAAAAAAATGAACGTGAAAAGATTGTAAACGGAAAGTGCACCCCTACTAAGTCCCAGTGTATTATCTGTCGGTGAGATTATGAGTGTCAACCCACAACTATCAGAACATTCGCTGCAAGGAAACTATTTAGATTAGTCGCCCTTATCCTAAGAAAAATGTCAAAGGCTGAATGAAAATGTTGGTAATTTTCATATGTTAGCTTTATGAACAAAATAACTTGTAGTAAATAAAAGATCTTAAACTTCACATTTAAGATAAACATGTAATATATAGAATAATAAAAAAAAATACAAAATATGACGAATTTAATAAATATTCGTAAAAAGATAATCGACATCCCTTCCAAAATTATTGATCAATAGAATTAATGCACAAAATAACTATTTGATTTTGCAATCTGAACTTTAATATATATACTACCATAATTATGTATATAACGACAATTCGGTCAGAGTAACTTATTTTCTGGAATTAAGATTCCACTATTTGGCATGAACATTGAACTGGGATTTAAATATTGTTCTGAGAACAATTACGAGAAATAACACACCGGTCATTCCATGTCAATTCAGCACACCTTTTCTACCTCACCATCTTAGATTTCTATCATTCTTGGTTGATTGTTTCTAGCCATGAAGTATATTAAGAAATTTTATTTTTATATTTTCTGACGCAGTGGTTCTTGCTCTATTAGCGTTCTAAAACCACAAAATCAAATTTTCAATATTGTTAATTTACAAAATTTCTTATTATTCATCAACGGTAAGTGGTAGAAAACTCAGAGTAGATACATATTAGAGCTCTTGTAAAAAAAACTATCGTTTGATATGTTAGCTGATAGAATTATACGAACATTTTGTTTCCCAAAAATTATTCAGAAATTTTCAAATGAATTTCTCAAAGTCGGACATTTAAAAATTTTCAAAAATAGCCCAGTCATTTTAGACAAAATTTTGGTCAAACTGTGCGAAAAATAAGCCAAAGCTGAAAATTGGCAGATTTGTACTAATTGATGTCCTTAACAACATATCCTGTTACCGCCCATACAATTCACTTTATTATTATTTATTATGAACAACATATCGAAAGTCCCCGTCTCCCATGGTTGCTTCATGGAATTCCAGGCGGCTGAATAGCTGGAGCGCTGGAGAAATGCAAGGAATTGCTGGAATCGTTCTTAATTCCAAACGAGCAGGCCTACGGAGTTCAAATAGGGATCAAATGAAAGCGAAACGAAAGAGCTTTATTTTGAGATGTTCATTATTTTAATTATGTATCATATGCTGTCGCACAAAGGAATAAAACTTTTAAAAACAACTAAATTAATCCATAAATAAACTCTTTGTGCTCTGGAAGACTGGGTATCGCAGATATTGCAAAAACTTTATATAAATCTTTTGAAGCAAACTTTTATCTTTCCAGTGACGTATATATTATACATGTAAGAGAACTAGTTACGGAGATATGAACGTTTAAGCGATGCACTGCACCTGCACTGACCTTTGTTCAGTGGGATTTGAAACCCACGTTCACGTGGCATTGTTTCTTTTTGCAGGTGATAAACAACGACGCGCCGTTTCAGTAGTGACATTATTTAAGTGAGTGATAGATGCTTCTAATGTTAGGCTGCATGAGAGTTGGTGCTATAACTGCAAAGAAATGTTACTTCTGTACCACAGAAACATAAATTTATCAGAAGGATCAATTCCGTAAATATTTCAAGAAGAGTAACTATTGTCAGTTTGAAGGAAACCTCTCAGAAGATACTTTATGTTCAGTGGTATTCTGAGAAGAAATCGGACGAAGCTGAAGAGAGAATGCCTATTGTTCAGGCAGCAGCAAAAATTATACAACAGACAATCTAAGATTGCGATATGTATCCAGACATCGATCAGCCTGTCGTCGACAGATACTTCAGAATTACCAGCGACACTTCAAGCCCTGTTGAACATAATAATCGCATCTAAAAGTGCGTTTGAAGCCAACATTAAAAGAAAACAAGCAGCAACTGGTCAGGCTATCTTAAGTGGATGTAGACCTAGGACATATTTTTGATAACGCAGATTTCAACAATCAAACAATCGACGGTTTTCGAACAATTTGGAAGGTGTTCCGTCGACCACTCCTTCCTAGGAAATAGCGAAAACACCATTACAACGTGCACTGAAGATCCCTTCAGCTGAAGAGATTGCTGCAAAAGGGAAAGTAGATATTAAATGGTACCGCAAGCCTCAACGTTCAGGTCTCACTGACATCGTTATAAAGGATCTGGGACAACATTCTGTCGAGAGCCTTTTCTAGAGCTGTTTTCTTGGACTTCTTATGAGCCACCGGAAAGTGGAAATCACCTGTCTGCACTCTGTCATGGAGCTACTACACATCATATCCTGCAAGCAAGGGAACCGCAACGAAAGAAGTAACTGCAAATGTAGGACGACTGGGATCCAGTGCTCCAAAATGTGTGGACGATGTCATGAAGTGAGTCAAAATAAATTAGTTGACTATGGAGATGAAGCAGGCAAGATCGAACTTCGCCTTTAATGAAACAAGGTAAGAATATATTTATCTCAAAAAAGTTATTTTTTACTTTGTTCATCACTGTAGCCATGCTTCCTAAGCAGCCGTTGTATTTCGTTGAAGTAACCCAATACCTAATGATGACTGTAAATATATCTGCTGCTACACCTAAAAATAAAGAAACGAGAAAGCGGCGGAGAACATGACGCAACCCACCGGTATATACAATCAGGCGCAGAGTGGTCACGCGAATCACGGGAAAGCGCGACATGCTTTGTTTAAACGTTTATGTCTCCGCAACTAATGGTACTACATATACAATATATACGTCATTGGAAAGATAAAAGTTTGCTTCAAAAGATTTATATCAAGTTTTTGCAATATCTACGATACCCAGTCTTCCAGAGCACAAAGAAGAATACCAAAGAGTTTATTTATGGATTAATTTAGTTGTTTTTAAAAGTTTTATTCCTTTGTGCGAGAGCATGATACATAATTAAAATAATGAATCTCAAAATAAAGCACTTTCCTTTCTCTTTCATTTGAGTCCTTTTGGAACTCCGTAGGCCTACTCGCTTGGAATTAAGAGCGATTCCTAGCATTTCTCCAGCGCTCTCGCAATCCAGCTGCCTGGAATTCTATGAAGCGCCCATGGGAGACTAGGGGACATTTGATGTTGTTCAGGACATAAAATAGAACAAATGTGTCAATTTTCAGCTTTGGCTTATTTTTCGCAAGGTTCAAACCTAAAATGACTGGGCTAAAAATTCTTGTTTGTCATAATTGCTTACAGCTATCACCGAAATTATAATTTGGATCGATAATGGAATAGCGAGATAAAAATTATTTTCGTCATATGCCTGCCGGAGGTACACTTTATTTACGGCCATATGCACTTACGGTACTCTTTATTTATGGCCTTCAGTATTAGGCATCTATGGATCATGCGTGTAAGGGTGTGGATACAAGAATTCGGCCAGAGCCTAAGTTCAGAGTACCATCCTCATACTTACCGGTGAACTGACAGAAAACCCTGGGTCCACTTTTTATTTTATTACGAACTAGTATACAGAGTGTTACTCCTGACATAAAAATAAAGCATAGACCATTGAGGATCACAAATGCTTCGTTTCGACGCTACAGGCCGCCGGAAGCGTGGGGAAGTAAATTGTAGAACTTCATATTTTCAATACTATTAAGAGTAGAACTGAGTCGGCATGGTAACCTCAAAGATTTGAAACCTACTTTATCCAAAAATATACAAATTCCAAAATTGTACAACGAATGCACAAGGGATTCCCCGAGGAAAATAGGGAATTTCCAGACATTCTCCGCAGTAAGTAGTGGGTCCAAACAAGTATGAGACTTCTTTCCGTATCTAACTAACTAACTAACTAACTAACTCTATGGCTTATGGAACTCGCAAGTTCATCGCCGCAGTAACAAACGTTCGCCATTGGATTCTATCCTGGGCAGTATCAAGCCAGTTTTCATCACGAACACCTACTTCTCGAAGATCTCTTCTAATATTGTCCTCCCAACGACGTCTCGGTCTTCCCAATGGCCTCTTTCCATCGGGCCTTCCAACCAGGATAGAATATAATCTTCGTTTTTCCCCCATCCGAGCTACATGCCCTGCCCACCTTAGTCGTCTCGATTTCATTATTTTTACAACATCTGGTGAATCGTACAGTCCGTGGAGTTCTTCATTATGCAGTCTCCTCCACTCTCCAGTCATCTCGTCCCGTTTTGGCCCATATATCTTTCTCAAAACCTTATTTTCAAATACACGCAATTTATGTTCATCTGCTAGGGTCGTACTCCAACTTTCGCCACCGTAAAGAATTACCGGCAGAATAACCGTTCTGTATATTTTTACTTTCAATTTCCTTGATATTAATCGCGATGTTAGCAGTTTTTGGACTGAGTAGAAACATGCGTTCCCCGATACTAAGCGACTTTTTATTTCTTCCGTGACCTCATTTTTGCTTGTTACGTATGCTCCCAAGTATTTAAATTTGTTTACTTTCTCTATGACCTCATCCCTAATTCTTATGTTTTTAATTCCTTCATTCCCTGTGCTTCGGCTTGTTACCATGTATTTTGTTTTATCTATGTTTACCTGTAGACCTATCTCATCGCACGCTTCTACTAAGACATCGGTATCAGTATTGATAATAGACATGATCATCGCCATCTAACAGGACAATGACAGTCTCTTACTGATAAAGATACTAAATATTAATTTATGCAATTCTTACTTCTTTTGTTATACAACCCCATATTATTTTTAAAAAATCATCCCGCAAAGCAAACCCACTTGAGATACATTTGCCAAGAACAATAAATACATTTATTTATTTCTGGTTCGTGGCACATATATTTGGATCTTATTCATAATAACAATGAAACCGTGTACCTGAGTTCGAATATTCTAAACGAAAACTGATACTGAAACTGAGGACCTGGATATGGTTGCTAAAACCGAGAATCCGATTCGTCGAATTGGATGCCAGGATGGGCTGATTTAAGGCTCCTCGTTACTCCCTCATCTTGTCCATTGATGAGCGATACGTTGTTAATTAAATAATGACGTCATAATCTTTGACAATGTATCACTCATCAATGACAAGTTCTCGAGATCGCTGTCCATTGTATTTCATGGTAATTTGTAAGTATTAGAGATGTATCTTCTTAAAATTTTGAAACGCTATTAGATTTTGAAACATTGTAAAAAATGTTAAAGTCTGGGCGGGAGTAGCGAGGAGTATTGAGAGAGAGACCCGGGGGGTTAATTACTTTAACAGCTATAGTTTAAAATGAAACATCTAATGTAATTCTGAAATGACTGGGGGCAATCCCCCATGCCAGGATCCGGATAGAAGATTGAGATCCTGGGATCATATGCGACAATCCGGATATTTGGTTCCAGGTACCAGATCCGGGCATCCCACTCGACGATCCGTATTCTTGGTTCGAAGTACCAGATCCGGGCTCTCAATTTAAATTTGCAAGATAGGACTCCGGGGCCGAATTACAAGATTCGGTTACCCAGTTCCGATGCTATCAGGAAGCGGATCCATTTGCTTATCTCTATCATATACTAGTTCGTAATTAAATATTCTTAATGGGTTTTCCTCAGTCACACCAGGCAAATATCGGAATGGTACCTTAAATTTAGGCTCTGACCGACTTCTTCCATCCTTTCCCCTCCTTTATACCAGCCTAAGTCATAGATGCCCAACGCTAAAGCCATAAATAAAATTCTTGTTATGTACTATAAGTGCCTTTGCTTCGCAGGCTTATGATGAAAATATTTTTTATCTCGCAATCCCCTTATAACTCCAGATTATAACTTTCATGTTAGCTGTAAGGAAGTATGGTAAACAATAAGAATTTTTTGAAAATTTTTGAGATGTCCGATTGTGAGAAAATCAATTTTGAATATTTCGGGTAAATATTCGGGAAACAAACTCTTTTTTTGCTTTTGCAATTCTATCAAGTGGCGTATCAAACGAAAGTGTATTACAAGAGCTTTAGAATGAACTCTCTAGCACTAGCCATTGATGAATAATAAGCAATTTTGTAAATTAACAAACCGCAACTTGTTTTTGAACTCTAATAGAACAAAAACAACTACGTCAGAAAATCTAAAAAATAGTTTATATTATTCCACGGCCATAAGAAATAAAATAGAAATCATAGAAATCTGAGGGTAAGGTAGAATTTCGTTTAAAGGTGTGTTGATTGCACATGGAATGACCCAGAACTAAAATTACAAAACTAAGTAACACATTTTCCTAATTTAACGCGGGAAGCTTCTTACTATATCAAGAAAAATGTCGATTAATTAAAAAGAGCAAAAAATAATATTAAAGTGATCCAGATTTCCTAGGTACTGTCGAAAAATACTTCTGGATCAATCTAAAATAGAGCTCTCGCATCCAAAACCACGTTTAATTTGACTGCTTAATTCGTGGTACATATATTTTTTTAAAAATCGGTACATTCTAACTTAAGGTTCAAATCACATATAAAATGACCTAATACAGAAATAGGAATGGCAGGTTTACGCCCTGTTTGACTACATACGCCTATGTGCTGAGAATTGATAGGACTACGGTTTTTTTGAAGCAGAGAACTTGAATGCATTTGATCTGCCTGAATACAATTCAATAAATTCTTTACAAATAGTTAATAGGCTTTGCAATTGCAAAATAGAACACTACAACTATAAAGATAAAAAAATTGTTGCATCTTATGATACTCGTTTAATATTTGAAGCTTATGCGCGAACAAGTCTAAGTGACATTTTCAAATAAAAAAAAATAACGAGTACATTTTATATATATAACAGGAAAAATGAGGCATAAAATATTCATACGATGCACCAAAGCGGACTTTGATCTAACATGTCTTCGTGCAAAGTATGCATATTTTATGCCTCATATTTTTTCTGTTATATATAAAAAATGTACTCGTAATTTTTTTATTTGAAAATGTCATTTAGACGTTTGTTTGCGCATAAGCTTCACTTCTCTACAAATTTTCAACATATAAATCTACTTCGTGCGTTTGAATTTGAATGTGAAATGTTATCCATCTACGGCTGATACGTAATATCCGTTTAACAATGAATGGCGACATTCAAGTCACAATCTGTTACAATGTTAGTAGTATAAGAAGGTTACGTACACTATTATTTCCATCATCAATTTGAAAGTAAGAACGACAAAAATCAGATTCCTCAGATTTTGGTGTACAAATTAGACTTTAAGCACGAGGCCGAATAGAATTATCGAAAAAAAAAAAACGCTAGAGGGAAATAGAGTCACACTACCGTAAAACAGCCTATTGGAACTGCGATTCTATGCTCAAATTTTTACGACGTATTTTAAATTCAAGTAATAACGAAAAAATATAATTATTACAATAGCAAAGAATAACCACACATTCAGTGACTTCGTACCAAGGTTGTAATTCTAGGGTCCGATTAAATATCGACTTGCGTGAAAGCAAGGAAATGATTGCAATTTGTTTGCGAGAAACTGTATTAAATATCGACTTGTTTGACTTTGGCAATGACGTAACCTTGACCAAACAGGATTTTAAAGACGAAAACTTGGGCGCAAACCTCTGATAGCAAATCAGTTCTAGGTTGATTTGTTTACTGATTTCAAAAAATACATAAGAATGAAGCTAAAATTAACTGGTGAAAGTCTTAAATGACGTGCTATCTTGCATAAATAAAGAATAATTTCAATGTTCTTCCCATTCACAATAGAAACAGGATACACTATTTAATTAGGATATGAATTCTAGTAAGTGCTTTATACATGTTAATATTACGTAACTAGGCTTATTTAATAATGGGAGTTGAAACTAATATTTATGAAGTGAGCACATGGATTTAATGAATTTACATGAATGGTTTAGAAGCACGTTCCTGTATATTTTCTTAAGTATGAATACGGATTTTAAATACAAACGTGTAATTTTAATTTGGACTTAATTTGAAAATATGCACCATACCACGAAATAAGAATGTAACTACACTAAAGGCGTGCCTTTGTACATTGTATGAGCATTGACTATTTCAAAACTAAGTCATTATATGACCTTTCATTTATTTTCAGATAGCATCTCAAACAATTTTTGTATATTTGATGTCATTTGGAACCACATACTATCATTTGTGAAAAAATAACAAAATATTAACATGTATGAGTACCTATTTTAGCGTATTCCCAGATGATCCTCACGGTTGGTAATTTACTATATTAGATACTTCCGTAATATAGCGTTCTATATTATTAAAACGTTGTAACTTTCATTATTTTAGATACATAAAATGTAGAGTACAATATTAAAACTTGACTTGAGGATTAAGATAGTAAACACGGCGGAAGTCGTCATCACCTACTGACAGGCTCTGACGTTACCCACTGTAAATACAACGACGAAAACAAGATTTCCCAACCTGGCTTCGTGGTCGAATGGTCAAGTTGTTTGCTTCTTGAGTAAAAGGTCCCAGGTTCAAACCCCCCTCGGGTCAACGCTTTTTCTTTTTTGTCTTTCAAAATATATTTTTATATGCTCATATTTATTATTAATAATTGCTTTTTTGGATTTTTCGTACATTATCTTAAATTAGTAATCATGGGAAAGTGGAGGTTAGGTAAGGTTTGGTGCGGTCATGTATCTTTACATTTTCCCCTCTCAAATTCCGAGCGCGAGAGGCTCGTCGACTTCCGCCGTATTTACTATTATAATTGCCATGTCAAAACTTGGGTTATGTGAGCGCAAAGACACGTACGTCCTTCTACATTGTGACCTTGCACTCACATTATTCATAGAGTTTGCATCAAATTCTGCATTCTACGCATCCAAAATAAGCAAAGTCACTGTAAAACATATTCAACGCCATACAATTTGAATTTGTTTTCAGACCTTTATGCAACTATGGTTCAGGTCGTATGAAGGATGATGAGATGAATTGTTGGAATGAAGAAAGTGGGAGGAAACGGGAGAAGCCCGAGAAAACCCAAGCACACGGTGTTCGTCCGCCACAAAGCCCACATGGCATGAGCAGGGATCAATCCTACGACCTCTAACACAAGAGGTGAGCGCTCTATGAACTGAGCCACCGCAGCGCACTGAACGCCATACAACACAAGTAGCTAATACTAAGAATTATTCCCTTATTAACTCAGCAACCAGTGGGTGAAAATCTTTCGTGGCGTCTATTAAAACGAAAAGTTTTCGCTCAGCAGATATTCAGAGCTAAACTTCTTTAGGCAAGTTTTGTTACCCCTAGCAGTGATTTGAGTGGTTCAAAGTATTATCTTCTTGTTAAAAATAACTAGTCTTCTTTCGTTCGCTCGAAATACTGTCCGTGATTTTTGTAGCAATTCCGAATCACTCTGAGCTGACATCATGGAAAGATTCAACTATTTAATCGGAACTGATTGACATTCGAGTTTTAAAATGATTTTCTTATTGGGATGTTGGATCACCTGTAGGACCACTATACGGAATGGTTACGATAACTGATCCTGCTTACGCAGTACTTATTTAAGTATAGGTTCAATTCCGTTTACGTTCAAAATAGCAAACCGAACTTCTTATACACGGGAATTTAATTAATTTACTTAAGTTATTTCTTTGTCTTGTACAAATGGGTACAGTTATAAAACACGTCAGAATGTAATAAACCAATTACATTGATATTTACAGAAACCATAAAATATATAATTATTTCAAAGCTCCATATACAGTAGAGCTATACATAGAAAATATCATAATATATATTAAGCCCTAAACACAATTATAATAATATAATGGTAACCGTAAAAAGAACGAAAAGTACATATCTAATTATATATAGCAGTGAAAAATAGAAAGCTTAATAATATAGTAGAGGTATACACAGAAAATTATGTGATACATATCAAGTCCTAAATAAAACTTTAATTATATAATGCCAACCGTTAAAAGAACAAATAAAAGTACACATCTAATTATATATATAGTAGTGTAAAATACATAACTTGTTTTTAGAAAGAGTATTTTGTAGAATTCCTTTTACTGCGTTTTTAAACTCTTCTATTTTGGATAATTTTTTATTTGTAAAAGAAGTTTATTGTATAGCTTGATGGCTAGATTGACCGAGTTATTTTTTTAAATGTTTAGTCTATGTCTATTAACAAATATTTTCGTTTTGTTTCGCGTATTATGTTCATGGACGCCTGTGTACTTGATTAGAACCATATTAAAAAACAAAACAAAAACAACAACATACATTACGCTTTCATATAATAATAGTGAAGGTAACATCAATATTTCTAACTGTTTATAAACCTAACTAAATGAATGCCTCTGTGGTAATTGTGTCATTATTCGCAGTGCTCTTTTCTGAATTTTGAAAACATTTTTGCTTTTGTTACCCCATGCCATAATTCCATACCGTAGGATAAACTCAAAGCTTGCCATAGATGTTACTCGAACAGTTTCAAAGCTTACCGTTTGGGTCAGCAATTTTAACGCAAGGCACGCTTTATTCAATTTAATTTTTAGATTATCAATACGATTGCCGAAATTTAATGAACTGTCATATGGAAACCAAGAAATTTTACACAACTTACAGCATTTCTGTCAGCGCCATTAAGTATAGAATAAAATACACATTGCTTCTGGTTGAGAAACCAATAACGTTAGTTTTTGCTACATTCAATGTTATTTTCATTTAGCCATTTTTCTAAGTTTTTTCATTTGAATATCACACTTTACCTTTAGCAAGTTGAGGTTCGAGCTCTTATTAATAAATTAGTGTCATCGGCATATATACCCTCCATTCCGAAAGAAACCGAAATTTTGAAAACAAATAGTACCACTAGTGCCATCTGTTGTAATATGTTACCGGTAGATGGCGTAGTCCCTCATTGACAACTGGTATAAATGTCATGACATTTGGATGCACGGCAACAAAGTTATTGCGTTTCAACTGTCAGTGTGTTGTGTACATCGGTCGGAAAATGAGTTTCAAACAACGAGCTGCAATTGAGTTTTGTGTTAAACTGGGTAAACCTTTTACTGAAACGCACCAAATGCTACAAAATGCATATGGTGATGAGTGTCTATCCCGTACGCAAGTTTACGAGTGGTGCAGGCGATTCAAATCGGGTAGAGAGACGCTGGATGATGACGAAAGATCAGGCCGTCCCAGAACCGGATTATCGGAAGAAAACATCGAAAAAGTGCGTGAATTCATCAAACATAACAAAAAAGCGTCGGTGAAAGTTATTGAAATGGAATTAGGCATTCCTCAAACAACCGCATACCGCATTTTGACCGAAGTTTTGGGCCTTAAGAAGGTTAATTCGCGGTTTGTACCACACAAACTCACCGAAGACCAAAAAGTTGATCGAATTGCGCATTGCAAAGACATTGTTAAAAGTGCTCGGCAGGATCGAAACTTCTTGAAATCGATTGTAACTGGTGACGAGACGTGGTGTTTTGAATATGAGCCCGAAACAAAGCGGCAAAGTGCTGAATGGAGAGCGCCGGATGAAGGACCACCCAAAAAAAGTCGCTTGGTGAAGTCAAAAGTTAAGGTGATGCTGATTTGTTTTTACGATTCAAAAGGAATTATCCACAAAGAATTTGTTCAGCCCGGCCAGACAGTCACTGGAGAGTTTTACTTGGGCGTCATGAAGCGTTTGCTGGCAAGAATTCGTCGTATTCGGCCCGAATATCGAGAAATCGGCAGTTGGACTCTTTTGGACGATAATGCACCATCACATCGTTCGCGACTTGTAACTGAATTTTTGGTCAAAAATCACATTATTCGTTTGCATCATCCGCCCTATTCACCAGATCTCGCTCCGTGCGATTTCTATCTGTTCCCGAAACTGCATTTGGCGATGAAAGGAAAGTGGCACGCATCGATTGAAGCCATTGAGAAGGCGACGACCGCCGTCCTAAAGACCATTCCAATAAAGGACATGGAGAAGTCGTTTGACAACTTGTTGGAGCGTGCAAATATGTGTATCCATGCAGAAGGGGAATACATTGATTAATAAAAATGATTTGTTCCAAAATGTACATTGTTTTTTTAAAACGTTCGGTTTCTTTTGGAATGGAGGGTGTATAATGAATTTTGATTCTTGATTACATAACGGCAGAGCATTTATATAAACTAGGAAAACAAAAGGGCGAAGTATACTTCCCTAAGGGACACCAAACTTTATATATTGAGGCGTCGACCGATGTTTAAGTAATCCTCTGGTGCCAAATATTCAACCTCAACTATTTGTGTTCTATTTAAGAGGTAAGATTCCATCGACTTCAAAAAATCTCCCTAATTCCATATGCTTCGAATTTTGTTAACATTACATTATGTTCAACCGTATTAAAAGCCTTAGTCAAATCACAGAAAAAGCCTAATATGAGTTCTTTTTGGTCAAGTGGCATATTCCAGGAGGTCAATAATAGCTATATTTGTACTTCTCTTGTTTCGAAATCCATGTTGGAACTCGTGCATCTGTAAAAATTTATCATAACTCTTTTATAAACGGTTCAACATATTCAAATATTTTTGAAAAGGGGGATACGAGCGATAAGGGGCGGTAATTTTGGATGTCTTTAGGATCCTCCTTTTTGAAAACAGGTTTTACTATAGCTAACTTTAATCTGCTTCGAAAAACACCCGTATAAAAAGATATATTTATAATATGAACTAGTGGTTCACATAGAGGCTCGTAACATTTTTAATAAGAAAGTCTGCCTTTTCATCACGCCCACACGATTTTTAATTTTCTAAATATTTTTAGAATCTCGTGTTTGTCTGTAGGTACCATATAAATAGTTCTGTCAGTTTATGGCATGCAAATGTTCTACTTTTTGTTTGACTTCCTATTTGCTCTTAATTGTTCATCCACGTTCATGAAGAAATTATTAAATAGATTACTAACTTTCAAGGGATTGCTAATAAGATCGTCACTATTAGTTTTTAGTTCTATGTTTACATGGGATTTTCTTGTGGCATTTGTTTCTTGCTTTATTATTTTCCACATTGTCCGTTCTTTATTAACAGCATTCTTCATAATATTATCATTTGCATGATTTCTGCGCATTTTATTACTTTCTTATATAACTGTTTGTATTTCTTGCAATACATTTGAAAAGATAAACTTGAATTTTCTTTACTTTCAACGTGCATATCTTTTAGTCTTTTACTTGATTCTCTTATTCCCTGAGTTATCCAATTCTTTTATCTTGGTTTTAGCTTATCGTTGTTAATGGAAACCCCCCCTCAAAAAGCAATTAAACGTTACCTGAAAATTGTCAAATCGATGAACAGATTTTGCTTGATAGACTGTGTCCCAATTTAAAGCTTCTGAATAAATGTTGAAATCGCATGTGGAGTATAACAACACTGTCTGATTGTTTAAGTAGTAGTACGGTAGTTTTATTAGTTAATTTGTCATATTTTATATAGGTAACTTGTGCTCTGTGATCAGAAAAGTGAACATCCACATTTTGGGAGTCTATTATTTACATTTCATGGTTGATAATTATTTGGTCTATGAGAGATGAGGTAGCAATAATTCTTGTGGGTGAATGTATATTGACCTTGAGTCGATAAGTATCTAATGACCTTCGGAACCTCTTTTTATTCATTTTTGTCTTTCAAAAAATTTATGTTTAAGTCCCCGCACAATACGATAGATTTTGCATAATCTTTTAAAATGAGCTCATCTAGAAGCATAATCAACCCTGCTTCAAATGTTTCAAACACATCATCAGGTATTCGTATAACAACACACTACAGTCGTATTAATCGACCAGGTGAGTAACACACGTTTCAAAATCCATTTCTACACATTGAAGATAAGAGTTTGACGGTTTCCGTATTTCGGTTGTCTCGGACATAAATACAAGTGGACTCCTTTTTGTGCCTATTTCTACAAAAATCACCACGTACGGGATTATATTTTGGGGTAATGCACACAAAATTCAAAACATTTTAAAATACAAGAACAGGTCATTAGAATCATGGTATGTGCTAAGCCAAAAGAACACTATAAGCTAATCTTTCAAAGATTCAATATACTTCCATTGCCTTGCCTGTATATTCTTAATTTACTTGTATTTGTTAAAACACATCTTAAAGGTATACTTAATTGTGTAGGAGACCAACACAATTATTACACTATAAATAAAGAAAACTTCTCTATAGTGGAACATCGGACTACCCTGTATGAAAAGGGAAGCAATTACAGTGGTATTATTCTATATAATAAACTTCCTAAACACATAAAGAATCAAAATTCAGATAGTTTATTCAAAAAGGAACTACATTTATTTTTGATATCTAACAGTTTTAATACACGCAAAGAATACATGAACTTTTAAAGATCTTTGTGAACACTACATTAAAAACTGTAGATACCAGAGGGTTGTATCATGCAACATGACAGTAAGGTAACATAGATATGGACTGCGTAATGAATATTAGGGTTGTGTTATGATAGCCATATCGAACTGCCCACTACCAATTTACTGAATTTACTGTGCACGGTGATTTGTTACACATATGTAGATAACCAGCACTGTTCAATGGAAAATATTTATTTATAGCTTATGCCTTGTATTCTAGTCTCCTTCCTGTTCTGTAATTTTTGAGTTTTCTGTAAAGTTTTTTGTTCATTTTTTTAAACAGTATCTATTCTTATATGATTTTATGTAATGACATTGCAACTAATTTGTTCTATACCATAATACATGTTTGTATGATCCATGGCCAACAAAACGCAATAACTGAATAAGAATATCAATCAAATCCCGGAATGTTTACCGTACATTCGATTTCGTACCGTATTTCTTCCGGTTTGAGCCAGTGCTCACATATGCAAATAACCTGCACGGCCCGATCAAATTGTTGTACGAAAATTTCAAGATCAAGTAGCTTATCCCTAATTCCTTGTACATTTATGTGCATAACCCTAAAATTACTCCTATCAGTTATATAATTAATTTTTTGTTTGAAGATCGTCTAGTCTATAAAATTACAGTCCGTTAGAGGTATTGCATTGTGAGATCGAGAGTACTAAGACTTGATGCGTATCGCAAGTTCGCCACATATAGAAACTTTGCCAGACTTCTGACCAGAAATCCCAAATCTAAGTATCTTACGAGGGTATGATTTGCAAACCTTTGTCAATTTATTGTTTATTGATTTCAATTCTCTATTTAGACAAGAATTGTCAGCTGTCATATATGTGTGGAATACCTGTCACATAAACATTAGTGTTTGCTGTTGACTTCAAATCTTTGTACACGTTTATCACGGCTTTGTTTCCCTTATTTCTTGATACGTCATTCCCTGCACCCATGACAATTAACGTATCTTTAGGAGTCATGCTTTCACATAGTTTCTCGCAGTCTTTTATAACTTCACACATGGAAACACCTGGTTTTGTAATACACGAAACATCGTATCTGTTCTCCAATTTATCTTTCAACAACACAGCAGTGTTTCTTACATGACTGTCTCGTATGATAAGTACTTTGCATTGGTTATTTGGTTTCTGAATATTCTGTTCCACATTTTGTTTTTCACTTTTTACATTTTCCGTTTGTTTACTTTATTCCTTTGTACATGTTGTTAGTTTGGCCTCACCTGTGTTCTATTATTAGTATCCTACTGCTTTGAACCAAATAGTGCCTCATAACGATTATTCACCGGCACTGAGTACGACTCTTGTACTGAATTGCTGTACGAAATATCACGATCATGGACGGCGCCAGGATAAAATACCCGGGGGAAGGCTACAATATTTTCTTTTAAAAACTTGGGGGGCTGATTAACAACATATATATATATATATATATATATATATAAATCACAGCCATATTCAATCCACTAGTGGATGAGGACTCTCCCCGAAGGAAGGAGTTGGTCTACTGCTCCCACGCTGACCAGACGGGTCGGGAGAGGAGAGCCGAAGCTCTCACTGTGAACGTCACTGTATTTTATTCACAGCAGCTCCCCAATTGTCTTCACGATGCTGGGTCAACACCGAAATATTTGAGCCCCCATCGGGAATCGAACCCGGGACCGCTTGCATTGAAGTCGAGCGCGCTACCGACTACGCAGGAACTCATATATATATATATATATATATATATATATATATATATATATATATCTGGTGTAGTAAAAAGTAATCCATTATTTTTGCATGACATTGAAGGCTTGACTTACCATAGTTAGAATGATCCGATTTAGGTCACATATGCGCCGTTTTGTTCGATAACGTGTTGCCATTTGGAAGGTAATATCATGATGCCTCTCTCATAGAAGTCCTTGTCCCTATTGGCAAAAAATTGAGACAGTCGATTTTCACAAGCCTCTCTTGAAGCGAATTTTTCACCAGCAAACGTGTTCGCCATGGACAGGAACAGATGGTAATCGCTCGATGCCAGGTCCGGACTATAAGGTGGATGCATAAGAACCTCCCACCCAAGCTCCCGGCGAGTCACTATCGATGTGTGTGGCCTGGCGTTGTCCTGGTGGAACACAATGCCTCTCCTATTGGCCAAAGCTGGTCGCTTCTGGGCGATTGCTGCCTTCAGACGGTCCAATTGTTGACAGTATAGTTCCGAGTTAAGGGTTTGGCCGTAGGGGAAGCTCATAGTAGATAATTCCCTGCCAATCCCACCAAACACACAGCAAAACCTTCCCGCCTTGGGCGCCGTTTGCGCCGGCGCTTCGACCACGACCGTTTTCGCGTGACGTTGTCGTAAGTGATCCACTTTTCATCACCAGTCACCAACCGCTTCAGAAATGGGTCGTTTTTGTTGCGATTCGCAGATGGAAATTCGGTCCATGAGGTTTTTTTGCGTTAACTCGTGTGGCACCCATACATCAAGCTTCTTTGTGTATCCAGCCTTATGCAAATGGTTCCACACGGTTTTTTGTGCAATGTTTAGCTCTTGGGCAATCGAAACAGTGCTTACATGACGGTCGGACGCGACAATGTCCATGATTTTATCGACATTTTCGACACTTGGCCTTCCAGTGCGTGGTACATCTTTGACGTCAAAATTACCGGAACGGAATCGACGAAACCAAAATTGCGCGTGATTGGCTGTTACAGTATCAGGACCATAAACACTATTCACATTTGCAGCCGCCTGGCTTGCGTTTTCGCCTTTATCGAAGAAAAACTGTAAAATATAGCGTATTTTGTCTTTGCTAGTGTCCATTTTGACGTGAGTTCAAACAACTTACTCCAACTAATATACCGCTGTTATTTGTAAATCTTGCTTTCAACTCAGAAATATGGCTATCAAGCACTACAAACCATATTTATATTTTTTACATCTTCTTCAGGTATTGGCCTATTGTTTTCAGCTGACACACTTTCGACAATATAATTCTGAAACCGTTTTGGAAATTTTCGAATGTTCTTAGTATTACTAACAGTTTCAATGTTGTTGTTCTCTAAAAAATGCCTTTACTTTTGCAATGAAACGCTCAAAATTACTTGTATCTGTTCGCAACTTCTGTGCGCCTTCTACTTAGGAATCAACAAGTGTACAGGCTACAGCAAGGTCACAGTCACTTTTCAGCAAGCAATCGGAGACGACGTTAAGATTTCAAAACAGTGCAAAAGAGGTGAAGACAAAACACGGAAGTTGAAATCTATTCGATCGAGAATACCTTTAGCTTCACATGTTTTCTCGAAGTACTTTTCTGTTGCAACAATTCGATTTAATGTCAAAGGTATGGCAAGAAATGCAGTTTATAATTCTTAGAAGTTACATGTCTAATACTCAATCTTATTATTCTTACAAGTTACATGTCTAACACTCAATCATGTTTTCAAACTGTGAAGTAAATTATAATGTATTAATCAAACTGGCGGGCCAAGGTAGATTTTGAGGGGTCTTCCGCCCCCAACTAGCCCCCCGTGTAGCGCCGTCCCTGATCACGATGTTTGGACGTTTTATGTTGAGCTTTGCCAGTACTGGGTTTAAACTTTCGGTAGGAGGATTGATATCTATTACACTGTACTGGAAATACAACTTCTTCACTTACCTGGTTAAGACTACTTTTTAGTTCTGCATTTTCAGCTTTGAGTGTATTTATTTCACAATGTAGCTCACGCAATTCTTCGTATAGGACACTTAGTATTTCATACGACAAACATTCACAGTTTGTGTTCTCTGTAGCTCGATGTTCAGTTGTTTCGTTCTTTGAACTTACACCTTGCATCGTTCGTGCAACGGATCTTGTAACCACTGTGTTTTTGTTTCTAATTTTAATTTCCCAGGGCTTACAGTATTTTGAACTATTAATACATTGATCTTTGTCACATCACATTTTAAACCACTGTTTTTAATTTGAGATCGAGTGGAATCTTTATCATGATTTACCATTGCCGCCATTACTGCCGTAGAGCTACTCACTTTGTTTATTTTCGGCTGACAAACCATAATTATTGTAATACCTTAATTTTCTTGTTAATTTTGATGAAAATTGCACTACAGAGTTTCTGAAATATGCACTACTAACGTTGAATCAACCGTATTTTAACATGTGTGTGCTACTGCTACTGAGGATGGCGTTGTCCATGTGGCGAATCACGGAATGGCTGGTCGTTTTTCGGAAGTAGCGGTCTAAAGTCGACGGAGGTTTTTTTTTTTTTTTTTTTTTTTTTTTTTTTTTTTTTTTTTTTTTTTTGCAGTA
>JAGDQP010009943.1:46119-57369 GCA_022664845.1 Lepisma saccharinum
GGATGTTTGTGAATTAGAAACTTAGCAGATAATGCACTCGAGACGGGCCGAAGTCATTAGTTACTAAAATAACCCCAAAATACAAAATTTACCAACCCAAATACCATACAAAATGCCGAGCCAGGGAAGGCGGTCACATTCGATTTTTCAACGGTACCTGATTTATATTCAGAATTGTACAGTTACGTTCCAGAGACAGACCCGACGGGTACTACTTACAGAGTAACGAGAAAACAAAGGGGGGTTAGAAGTCACATTGTATATTTTCTACTTTTACTTAAATGCAGAATGGTAAAGCTACGACCCAAAAGCGGGGCTAACGGTTGCTCTTACTAAAAAAATAAAAAATAATAATAATAAAAAAAAAACGGTTTAGTGGTCAAATTCGAGGGTTTTTAACACTAACAGCTTTCACTTATGTGCACTTGCGTCGCAAAGGCACGGCTATTTTTCACGAAAAACAGCAATGCCGAGTGAACGAAGGCGGGTTAGTGTTGGGATTAAATGATTTAAATTCACTTCCTACTTCATCTAAGTTCTGCAGAGAACGGTAGAGTTATCTCTTCCGAAAACGAGCCCAACGGAATTCTTACCAGAAAATAGTATGCCGAGTAAGCGAAGACTTGCAGGCTAGTAGTCATATTGAATGTTATTTAACAGTCTTACTTTTACGTACGTACAGCATGCGGTTTACGCAGTGGGAGGCGTGCAGTTTACGCAATGTCACAACAATCATAAACACGCGCCATTTCAACACTGCCTTCCGCACATCCACATGACAACAACTGTAACTCTACGCCAAGTAGTCCCTTCCGCCACCACATGCAGTTTCTAATTACAATTTAGCTCCCATTTCATCACTAGCAACACTCTATTATCTCAATTCATCTTGTAAATTTCTAAAATTTGGTCCGGCACTACAATGGTTAACCCCAAAACAATGTATGATTTATAGCTTTCTCAACTTAAAAGAGTACTTTTATGCTTGAGGCACAATACTTACAAACATTTTACGTGGAGTTTGTTTACTTCATTTCCAGGTAGAGTATCTAAAAGACGAGGTTTGGTTCTTATTACCGTTTTATTTGTGACTAATGTGCCATCTAATGAATTACGTTTAACTAATGTTAAAGTTAGTATTAGCTATATTCATATATTTATCAAGGGAGAGAGGTCAGGAATTGCTTATTTTTGCTAGGCGTTAGGCCATCGGTTTAATTGTGTTTAGTAAAGGGTCTAAAATAATTAAAGATGCGTATTATTTCAACTACCTCCAGGTTAGATGAGATATACCCCGTTAGATTACGTGGATTATTCAGTTACGTTAGATGTGATTATGTAAAGTTATGTTTCTTTACGCCCTTGTCTTGGGTGAACTCAATAAACGATGTGCGACTCAGATCAGGAATCTGCTTAGCTAATTTTAACGTTACGTCCATATATTACATACGGTCAGTTTCTTTTACGCTCTTGTGGCCGCTGATACATTCCACGTTAGTAGTTCAAATTTCGGCCCTCATATGAAGCATTTAATTTCCATTCTCACATCACTAGCCCATAACTACTTGTTAAATCGCCAGTTTAAAATCTACGCACATATTTCTCCTTCTACGTCCCGAACAGCGATGTAATCTTTTCTCAGCTACAGTGTGCATACAATTGCTGCCCTTCCCAGTTCCTGTCTGTTACAAAACCTCTATCAATTTTACGTATTTGTGAACAAAGAAAGCTAAGGAAACACTTTATTGGAAGAACTCTAGTCTCCATTCAATCTGAATTACAGGATACATCACAAGTAACGATCGGAAGAAAATTAACTGGGTAAAATGTATCCATCTAATTCTAGTTAAAAAATACAACTTGTTTTATAACATAATTACAAATTGAAAAACAAAACAAAAAACACCCGATATTTCTAATGGAAGGCGGGAGGGATCTGCGGAACTCCAGGAAATCTGTATATCCACTTCAGGCCTAGAGGAGGCTACTTGAAATCAAGTTATAACATTTCCTCCTTTACCTTAACAACAGGGACATTATAGTACAAGCTAGATGTAGTATTTAACCAAAATATGATGTGTCAACCAATAGAATAGCAATTTTATTTTTAATAGAAGCATATATTTTCACCTAGACGTATTAAAAGTATATTTATAAAGCTGGTTTCTTCAAGACTGGCACTAAAAGCTATACACTCGCTTTACGACTTTCAACCACTTGGCACCTTGATCTACAATACTATTAATTTTATATATAGCATTAAAACAAACTAATACAGAAACTTCTTAAACGTTTTTAAGAAAAATAAACACTTGAATTAACTAAATAAAATAATGGATCAGTGCCCAGCTAAAATAAATGACCCGCCACAAATAAATATAAGTAATTCTGTTTTCTACCTGTGCACTACGATCCAAACGTATTCCCTGCAAATGCATGTGAAAGTTATTCATCAATGCTTGATGTCAGTTCATAGGACAATTCCAACCAAGCCAGGGAGTAATTCTGTTATTTTTCTACTTACGTTTCACATCAGAAATAAATTGCGGTGACCTGCATCTCATGAAGTTAATCTTAAGTTAATCATATTAGTGGACATACCGAGGTTCATCGAATTTCCTCATCCACTTACGAAATTAATCCTATTCTGCCCATAGTTGTGAGCTCTCCTCTTAACTTTGAGCTGGAACGAGGTTTCTAAAGTGTACATTGATAATTCAACTTATTGAAATTAAAACCTGTCAACAGAACAAATCTTCACATTGGAAGTTGGAACCAGAAGGTACCATGTCCACTTCAGCTACTTTTGAGAGAAAATAGCTTTAAAGTTTGAAGTTCCAATTTAAAAAATCTGTATAAATTCATTACATTTTTAACATTTCTATCAACTTCGAGGTCAATTTGTGAAATAGTACTTTTGGGGTTCATGTTCTTCAGTACGAAGTATTTGACTGCAATGTTAACTCCATTTTGCCAAAAAGTGGACACAGTACCTTCTGGTTGTAAGGTGACGAAATCCATACTTTATATAATCTTAAAAACACACATCATCGCTTTAAAAACTTCAATTTGAGTGTCATGAAGTACTTTAAGAACGGGTCTCTGTCTTTATTTCCCATTTCCAGAAACATTTAAGGCTATTACAAGATAAAGGTACTTCCTACATACCTACAATGCAATGCTACATTATAAAAAAGGTAAAGCTATCCCCTGTGCGGGATATGGAGGTAGCGCACCACATTTTCTTGACCTACGGTACGAAGTGAGGTGGGGTGGTCAGTTCCACGCTCGACCGCCTTTACCTCCCCAACGTGCTCAGGAGTACCAAGGACACTCTGGTACTCAATTTGATAGGAGGCTGAGTGCATCTCAGAGCGCCAGGCATGGGAACAATGCGAGAAAAGTCTCCAGCGTCCTGGCCGGGATTTGAACCCGGACCGCCCGATTCGTAGTCAGACGCGCTACCGCCTGAGCCACGGCGACTCCTATACATAAGCAAATCATGCGAAATGTTTGGATGCATATATAATGTTGCTATATTTATTCCCTGCAACTCAATGAAATCAGGTAATTACAAATTATTCAATTTCCAACAATTTTTACTAAGAGGCATTAAAAAAGAAGACAGCGAAACCCACTCTTTACCACAAATTTACTTTACTGCACTCAAAAATCATAATACGGGAGTTGGGAACACAGAACACAAAAACTATTGAAGGATCATGTTTATTTTTAAAAATTAGTTAGCTTTTACACCATTGTAATGCGCATATAGCTATTTCTCAATGCAATACAGAACAGAAATAAAAAAAAAAGTATTTTTCATTCCACGCCTGAGGAGTTTTTTTTTTTTCATTTTTACTTTCATACGTTTTTAGACTTCAGACAGGAAAGCAAACACCTTGAGAATTTATCAAACCATATTACAATAACATGTAACTTACAAATATTAAACAACTAATATTTCACAACTGCTTTTTGTATTCACGACACGTACACAAGAAATTCACGACAGGTACAAAAAATAATGCCAAGATCTAGCAAATATGGGTAGAAGTTGAGTTTTACCGAGTACTCGGTTAAGCCCGACTTTTCCTTAATTAGTGACCATGAGATCGTGGAGGTTAGGTAAGGTTATATATCTTTACAGTATTTTTAAACAAACAAACAAAAGTGTGAAGATACATAACCGTACCTAACCTTATCTAACCTCCACGGTCACTAATTGCGTCACTCGGTTAATCTCGATTTCTACCCAAAGACGGGTTAGTTGAAGTCAGACTAGATTGTTCCTTTTTTAGTAATTATACGATATTTCTGTTCATAACACAGAAATATCCGCCATGAGGCGGAAGGATACTATTGATAAATTTGAACTTATTTATGGCCTTTATGTATCTCAGGCAAATAGGGTGAGGGAAAGGATGTTGGTACTCGACCAGAGCCTAGTTATTTGGTAACATCCTGGCATCTTCCTGATATGACTGACGAAAAAACTGTCAGGATGGGCGGTTTCTGAGGTCGGTCCCAGAACCTTCCGATTGCTAAGCCAAAGCTTCACCAACTGAGACACGACCGTTCGTTTACTAATTGGTGAGTCTGCACCTTATACGCCATTACAGGACTCGCACTTGCTATCGACAGGACAGAACTAATCAGGAAGTTGAAGGATTAAAACATAACCAGCACTATGATTACCCCTTCTGTTGTGGTCTGGTGATTGGTGGGTATACTGGACGGTCAAGTGATACTGGGAAGGTTTAGCGGCAAGTGAGATCCTGCTCAGCCACGGTGGCTCTGTGGTGCATCGCTCACCTCTGGTATGTGTGGTTCTTAGTTCAATTCCGGAGTGTGCTCATACGGATATTGTGGTGGACAAATACTATGCGCGTGGGATTTCTCAGGGTTTTCCAACTTTCTTTATCTCACAATTCCTCTATCGTCACCCATTCGGCCTGAGCCAAAATCGTCTAAAGGCCTGAAGAGATCTTTTTAAAAAGTCAGACTTTTCTCACGTGGATGAGTGAGACCATCCCAAATGTAGTTTTCCCTCATTTTCCTCAATCTCATCTATAAATGGTGGTTAGTCGCTTGAATACAGGGCAGTTACCCCCTTATACACAGAGAACAAACCCATTCCAAGCCTCTCTATTCCACAGAACTGACACACCGTATTCTGAGGTCTATACCAACTTTGCAATTACATTTATTCACATTTTATTTCTAAAACCCGAAAAAGGCCGTTAAAACCTGTTTGCGCCCAAGTGTTCTCGTTTTTCTTTCTTTTTTTAATGCCCGAGCTATTTTAAACTCTGACAAACGTTGCAAACATTACAGATTTCCCATAATCTTTCACATTTTGGTTGACATACACGGCACTTTATCTCTCTCGATCTTATTATATAGCAATAAAAATATTAGCGTCTTCAGCTACGGAACTGCAGCCATACAGACGAACCTAAGCTCCGCTAGCAAAGCACAACGAATCTAGAAGAAAAAAGTTGAGTAAATATGAAATTATTTTAAGTAAGAATTTACAGTAAGAAGTTACGGGTACAAGGACCTAAAGGTGGTTACAATGGAATAGCCGTCAGGAAGGGGTAAAGTGCCTTTCCTGGCAGCTAAAAAAGGAAAAATTACAGAATGTAATGCTTGCAAGGTATTTGAAACTGTGAAATAAAACTGAAAGAAAGAAACATGGATCAGTCCGCATGTGTACGATATATTCCACTCATTCCGCTCCAAATAATCCACACATCAATTCTATAAACGCCAAGCGACAACTAGCAATAATAATAATAAAAAAAAATGTCACGAAAATCAACGGTATTATTATTATTTCGTTAAATACGTACTCGAAGTTGATGAAGCAAAATCTGCCGCCATGCGGAGAAATACCAATGACAGCAGTTATGAATGACACGTTTTGTCACAACAACCACGGAGGCTCAGTTGGTAGAGCGCTCACCTCTGGTGCTAGGGGTCGTCGGATCGATCCCTACTCATGCCATGTGGGCTTTGTGGTGGACAAACACCGTATGCGTGGGTTATCTCCGGGTGCTCCCGTTTCGTCCAACTTTCTTCATTCCATCAGCATCCATACGACCTGAGCCATAGTTGCCTAAAGGCCTTAAAATAAATTAAAAAACAACCACGGACAGGATGTCAAGTGTGTGAAGACGGGTTAAGTAAAGTCAGATTAGGTTATTTTCTCATTGTATGCGATGCATATCACGTTTCACAATCACTCTGTGTGAGTATCCTGAATGCGGATACAAGTAAATAGGCCCTCGGACCTTCCGCTCTTCCACTCTAGATTTTGCGTTTCAACACTTCCACACACGTTAGAAAGATTGCCTACCTCCTGTAAATTTTACATTTTGGAGTAGATAAAGTGAAGTTAACCCGAAAATTTCAAGTATAAACAAGAACTGATCCAGTCGGGTTTCGAAGGCAAAACGTACGCCTGTATAAATTATATATTTTGGGGTTTTGCAAGGTGAGGAAAATACATTCTGACCGTTTTCATCAAGGGGAAACAATTTCCTGAATAGTTATTTTCTCTTTGAATGTCATTTTCTGTAGATATAAACGTACAAGGATGACAGATACTCAACAGATGGGAGCAACGTAGCCTAATTAAAGAACCAAATTGGACTAGTTTATCAAAATAAAATATTTTACAGCCTATACCTATAAATTGCAGATGTGACGAAAATGGACATTTAGCCTCTTGTAGTTTCTTTGCTGCCAATTTAACCTGTTTCTTACGCCGGGAGAAATTTTCCCTCGATAAAGTGAACAGTACAATAGGTCTGTACATATTTTATTTTAATTCAGCAATATCTTATTCTTATTTGATTTAAACCAGATGTAAGCAAATCACGAGAAAGTTAAATTTCCTTTCGTTTATTCACATCCACAGTGTGCAGTTTTATTAATAATACAAATATAGGTTTTAAAATATAATAGAAACTATTCTTTTTTTTGTAAACTAGTGAAATTTTGAGTTTTTATTAGACGCTAATCAAATAGAGGCACTGTTGAGTATCTGTTACTTTTTCATATTTGCATTCATTTTGTATAGAAAGAAATTGCCTCTCAAGGTAAAAAAAAAAAAGCAATGACAAGTATATTGCAAACGTTGAAGTTGCACCAGTAGTTGGCAGCTATAGTAGCGAACTGTAAATTACGATTGTTCCAGTATAGATAATTCATCCATTTACTGTAGATTGCTTCTTGAACAAAGAATGAATAAATAATTAATTAGTTAATTGTACCTTCTAACACATGTGCATGAATATCTTGTATTAGTTGTAACTCAACCCTTTTCTTGTGTGCTCTGCGTTCTTCCACTTTACACTGTTTACGTGATTTGGAGGGGGGTCAATGAATTTCCTGATTACAGAGCGTTTGGGGACTACACTATTCAATCTTACAGCGCAGTAATATGTACTTTATTCTGTTACTGTATACAATATAAACTCTATTATTACCGGTACTGTTTGTTTTCCTTCAAATATAGGTGACTGTTTTCCTTCAATCATAGGTACACTGATACGGTCACCCTATTTAGCATAATATATAATTAAAAAACACAATTATTTGCTATTCTTAGTACAGTATTCAGTTCATTGCTTATCAGTGTACCTCCCTAACTATCTGCATAGTGTCAAAGCTTCTGCCGAGTAGTTAGTAAAATGACGAACACAAAGATCACAATTTGAAAGCAGCACAGAATCTGGAAACTGTTCACGTCGTTGCGTTTCTCCGGATGCGAAAAAAAAAAAAATTATGGAAATGTCTTGTTACATCGAACAACACATATTCTTGTCCTTAGTGCTTCTTTTGCAGATCCTCATCCTCTGTTTCGGTATATTTACACATTTTGCACTCTTTAACTTCTAATTAAATGATAAGAATTAAATTCAAAAAATAAGTCCACTCCAAAACACTATCTCCAACCGCCATATTTTAAAAACAGCCCGGAGACAAATGAATATCGATAAAGCTTAAACGCGACCGTGGCTCCTGCAGTATGTCACCGAGGAAACCAGAAAACAAAAATAAGCTACATTTTTTTCCCATAAAGCTTTTCTCCCCATGGTCTGAGCTACAGATGCCTAAGGGAGAAAAGTGAACAGAACTTTTCTCTCATGTACAAGGGGGCTAATGAGATATATTGCATTCCTAATGTAAATTGATTGTTTTTTGTACATTTTTTAACGTAAGAACATTTAATTGTACTAAACCTAAACAACAAATGCATTAAATGTGATAAGTAATTAATATTAGTAATGAAAAGGGCAAAAAAAAAAAAAAAAAAAACTTCGTCAATAAAACCATGTTTTTATTTTGCCTCGTGGCAAAAATCCGTTTTTTCCCAAGCTTTAAAACACTAGTTTTAATCATGAGCTACTTTTACAACCAGAAAAATATTGCCAAGATTTGTCTTATTAAAACACCACCAGACTGAGTCACGCGAAGTGTTTTTTTTTTATGCATTAGCGATTTTAGATCAGGAAGATTAGATTGGTTTAGGTTAGTTGTAGTAAAATTGCGTCATTCCTGGACAAATAATCCAATTTTTGAAAAATGGTTACACCACCATTTTAGAAACAAAAATATTTTTCGTGTGGGTTTCTACATACCTGAAGATATCAGAACGACTTTCGAAAGAACTTTTATGCTTTTACTTCTCCTGAGGTGACCATATTTCCAACATGGCGGGTGACGTTTTTTTTACTCCCGTAGACATATACGGAGACTTGCATATATAAAAAAACTAGAAGAACTAGAGAGCTGAATTAAAAACCATTGGGAAGCTCTTGAAGTGTACTTCGAAGGTGCGGAATCCCTCTTTGAAAATTAATATCTTTAACCCAAAAATTAGGCTGAAAAATGGGTTACGAATTGTATAAATTCCAATTTTTATACCAAGTTTTTGAAGTGTAGTTTTTAAGTTGAATAAAATTCTGCAAATTTTGTAATGTTTAGACCTCCCAAACGAGTTTCTGGCCTAAATCACACATTTTTTCTATGGGCGTTCAAACATGGCCCTTTGCGAAAAATGCCGGATTTCGGGCTTAAATATCTCATATGCATTCTCATGAAACAATCTGAAATGTGGTTTCGAAGAAACTTTGTAGGTGATCAACTAACAGTAGCAATTGCAACTTTTATTTTGTAATGGTTTTGGTCAATACCCAGGGAGAACCCCAAAAATATTTTCCCGTTTTTACCCCCATCTCTATGTATACCTAATTGCTTGAAATATATTCCACATTCAGAGTGCAATCACTACTAAAAATAATCAGAGAAACATAGTGCTTAATACTCCAGATATGCTGATACTAATTACCCCGCACGTACATATGCGATCTTTAATCCTGTCTCATTGCTACCAATGTTTAGGTCTTGTGCAGCTCATGAAGTTGACAGTAGGCTTTGTAGTTCACATTAATATATACAGGGGTTGGACAAAAAAATCTAAAACGTTTGAAAAAGTGTGAAAATCATACCTAGTATGGTGTGGGGCCTCCTTTTGCGTCCAAAACAGCTTGGATCCGACGTGGAATGGACGTATACAGCTCCTGAATCGTGGTGTGTGGAATGTTGTACCATTCTTCCTCCAAAACATGCTCCAGTTCCTTAAGGGATGTCGGTGGAGGGTAATGAGACCGAACACGCCTTTCTAACACAGACCACAATGGCTCAATGATGTTCAGATCTGGTGATTGTGGAACCCAGGGGAGGTGTGATAGCTCCTGGTCATGCTCCTCAAACTATGATTGCACCGTTTTTGCAGCGTGACAGGGTGCCAAATCATCTTGGTAGATGCCATCACCATCCGGGAACAATGTGTGAGCCATGGGTAGAACCTGGTCCCCCAAAATGGCCTCATACGCCTTAGCATTCATCATTCCCTGCAGGGCTATGATGGGACCTGCAGAAAACCACGATATCACTGCCCATACTGTAACAGAACCACCCCCATGCTTTACAGTTGGGCGCAGACAGTCTGGATCATAGGCCTGCGACGGTGTTCTCCATACGTAAACACGACCGGTTGTTGGAAACAAGGTGTAGGTCGATTCATCGGAATACATTACGTGTTTCCACTGATCAAGCGTCCACTCCTTGTGGTCCTTGCACCACTGGATACGCCGCTTCGCATTTACTGCTGTGACCAGAGGTTTGGCGATCGCGGCCCTGCCATGAATTTTCATTTTATGAAGTTCCCGTCGCACTGTTTTTGATGAAACCGGGCTCTGTAGGCCGGAATTGAGTTCAGACGTAATTTTCATTGCAGTGGTCTGCTTTTTAGCTGCTACAATCCGTTTTAATGCCCTCCTGTCCCTATCGGACAGGATTGTCTTTCGACCACTGTTGTGCTTTGCAGACGTTGTTTGCCCATGCATTGTGTATGCCCTCGTGACATTGGACACAGTGCCTGTCGATACCCCCACAATGGTCGCCAATGTTGTTATTGAAGCTCCAACCAGACGGGCACCAACGATCATGCCTCTTTGGAAGTCTGTCAGGTCGCCCATTTTACCGCACCACTTGCACACCACGACACTCACAGGTGAACTGGGTACTGCTGACGGAAGAGGAAGGTCCACATGACACATTGAAAACAAAACATGATCGGCAACCGCAACACGTGGTGTACAGTGGCAGGCCACACTTACGTGTCCTGTATGACGTGTTTTTAGATTTTTTTGTCCAACCCCAGTATCTGGTGTAGTAAAAAGTAATCCATTATTTTGCCAATAGATGGCTTCAGTGATCTGTATCTCGCGTTGTATAAGTCCGATCGGGTTCAACGAGATGGCGTTCAAACGATGAGATTGCGTACTACAAACACTGTTCAGATAGTTGTGATGAGTTGACTCAGTGTTGTGTGAGCGCGCGTCAAAATGGACACTAGCAAAGAGAAAATACGCTATATTTTACAGTTTTTCTTCGATAAAGGCGAAAACGCAAGCCAGGCGGCTGCAAATGTCAATAGTGTTTATGGTCCTGATACTGTAACAGCCAATCACGCGCAATTTTGGTTTCGTCGATTCCGTTCCGGTAATTTTGACGTCAAGGATGTACCACGCACTGGAAGGCCAAGTGTCGAAAATGTCGATAAAATCATGGACATTGTCGCGTCCGACCGTCATGTAAGCACTGTTTCGATTGCCCAAGAGCTAAACATTGCACAAAAAACCGTGTGGAACCATTTGCATAAGGCTGGATACA
>JAGDQP010009944.1:0-15500 GCA_022664845.1 Lepisma saccharinum
AGGCGAAGTCCAATGACTTGGCGTCGAAATCACTTGTACTCCCGACTGATGGATACTTGGGACACCCACTCCCCCGAGTGTTGGCGAGACCAAAGGTCCGAAGAGCTCCCCAATGGCGCACTTCCCAGTCTCAACGAGCTAGACCATCCAAGAATCTGCTGCTAAGAACTAGGCGCTATCCAATGGTTCCGCCCCCTTTCCTCGGGCCCAGCGTCAATGAAAGTACATCCTGTCACATCCTTGAGCATTGCATGGAGGTTCAAATCGCAGTAAAAGAGGAGATGAAATAATGAGTCATCAATGGATGAAAAATGAGGTGAAAGTGAAACTCCTCTCTACTGGTCCTCCTTTCAAGCAGCGTAGGTGTTTAGCTGCGAGGGCTTATTGCAGCCAGCAAAAGCCAGCTGGACGATGGGGTCGCCAGTTCCCTACGCCATTTATGGCTGATTGCAACCAGCAGAAGCCGGCTGGACGATGGGGTCGCCAATTCCCTACGCCGTATACGAGCAGCGATGGTCTGCTGCTCGGGCTATGTGAAGGTTTCATCACGTTGCGGTCCGTAGACCTGCGATGAGGGTGTAATGAGTTAGCTTTTGTCAAGCGTGCATATGAGCAAACTTTCTGTGCTTCTCATGCTCTGTTTCTCGATCGATTGTTCTCTGTAAATGCTTCCAACGTGCCTTCAATAACAATCCTTTGATTTAAACCAAATTCAGTCTTGTTGTCTGTCTGAATGCTACCTTCCACTTGCATCTCGTGCTTTATAGATTGTATGGTTTCTATGTAGTATATTACATAAGGTTATCATAAAGGGAGGTCAAGGATTTCCTATGTTAACTTTACAGGCCTACAACTCCCGAACCCATTGCTGACTGACGTTGGGAATCCATATGCATCTTAATTAGGACTCTTTCAGGATATGTGTCTCATTCATGACCCTGCCCGAAGAAACCGACCTTATGACGAAATTTTTCGATTTTTAGTGGTTTTGAAATCTTCAAACTCTTATGAATCGAATAAAATAAGTCTCAAAGCTCTACCTTTAATACTGACAAAGATATAAAGAAGTAAACGGAACATATAGTTTACAAATTTTCTTATATTTAAAAAAAAAAAAGTTTTATTTAATAACAATTTTCTTTTTACATTATTTATTTTTTTAGGTTCTTTATAAATTGATTCCGTTTCTCTCGATCTTGTATTAACATTCTTATTTCCTTAAAAAAGATATTTCTAACAAAAAAATAATAAACAATTAAATAAAATAGATGAACTACGAAATTCAACAATAATAATTATTATGCACAAAAGTTACAAATTTTACACAACAATTGACTGGGTACATGGTAGCCAACGCTATATCGTCAAAACTTCTCTTTTAACTTAATACCCCAGTAGCACATACGTGTTTTAAACGTTGATAACCATTAGCACAACCGTTTAAATGTCCGCCTTATCAACGGTTTATTCAACTAAAAAACGTTGCCTCAACGTTTTAAAAAAAAAACGCGTATGTGCTACTGGGGTAAACTCGATTTGTAAGCGAAAGAAGTGTTGCAAAACTTGAAATGAGTTTTACTCAAAAAGTTGATTTTCGCCATAAGGTCGGTTTTCTTCGGGCAGGGTCACATTTACTACCGAGTAATATCAACGAAGAGAAAGTAGTATACTTCCAGAAGTTTGGGAGGTTATACAGGAGGAAAACAATGTGCTATTTGCATCATTTTCAAATAATGACTCCACAATGGTAGCTTCGAATGAAATAGTGAAAAGGGCAAAGGGTGTGAGGTTAGTCACAGACCAAACTGACTGGAAATTCGTTTGCACGAAACTTCTGAAACAAATGCCTTCTTCAGTTTTGCTTGCGGTTTCACAGTCTTGACAACAAAACTATAAAAGAAATGCAGTAGAAGGATTCTGTAATAGTCGTAGTATGAACCATCATTACAGTGTTCGATTGGTCCCCCATCCCCCCCCCGGGGGGGGGATGCCGGGGATTTTCCCTGGTGCGTGAGGTTTTAATCCCCGGTTGTTGATTCCAAATATCACGCCAACCAGGGATAAAAATCTTGGTATTTCTACCCAAACAGGTAGTAGGTTAAAACTACCAGCAACCACTAGTTCTAGGATCCCTCCTTCGGAAATTATAACAAATCGACCATTGTATCATTATATATGTGTTGGAGGGACATATCAGACTGTGGTGATTCGAACGTTAATTTCAACTCTGCACTTCTTTTTCTAACTGCTAAAGAAGTTCAGAATGGAGGCTGTCTCCCTTCAATTTACATGTAAAAGTATAATGTAGACGCCGGCTGTACAAAAATTATTATTAAAACGCGAAACTCTCACAAATTAAAATACGACTTCTATCGCTAGACACCTTCGCACAACCACAAGAAGTTCAACATGAACGAGATTCATGGTACACCATGACGTTTCAAGAAGACAGTGTTGGTCAGTCAAACACTAAAATGTTACTAAAACATACAAACTTCGTCCTTTCAAGGGTTATGTTGGATGCAGTTTTATGGGATTTGTTTTAAAGAATAAAGTTTTATATACGGAAAATTGTCATACATTTCTGGGAATAATAGGCACCATCGTATTAAAATTTCCATAGGACCTGATTCATTCTGGAAGCTGCAGACCTGATTTCCTAAAAAGTGTCCGTTCACATTGGGGTGAGGGGATCTAGGAAAACCCCGGAGTCCAACAATCTTTCACGTGATACGCGATTGTGTGTTAAAATAATTTTCTCGTTAAAATGAAAGCGGTAAATAGTTCAACAATGTAACCTGACGTATGTTTTAAGTGGAGTCACCCTATACAATCGTAACCAGTTCGAAGTAAATTGGTATAGCCGTTTTCACTCGATACGCGAGTATATTTTTAATAATTGAGCTTCGTTATCATGGATATGGTTAATAGTTCAACAATGTGTTACCATGGAAATAGTAACACGTTCAACAGTATAATTTGATGCAAGTTATACAGGAGAGCCCCTGTACATGGATTTAAAAAATCTAGCTGCACATTTGCATGCGGGGTAGGAGGATGTTTGTGGTGACTCCCCAAACAGGGTTTCAACCAAATTTTAAGTAGTGGTGTCTAACCCCCTTCATTAACCACAATGGCTTCCTCCTTCATCCTACTCGTCAAGGTAATCATTTGAATCTGAATTTTATTTTAAGGCTTTTAGACAACTCTGGCTCAGGTCGACGGCACACGGTGTATGTTCACCACAAAGCCCACATGGCACGAGCTGGGATCAAATTGACGACTTCACGCACCAGATGTGAGCGCTCTACCACTTACCACGACACATGAGGAGAGGCCTCATTCACTAGTGGATTGAATATGGGATTTATATATATATACCACTAATACAGAGGAAAGCCGGAAGAGCAATTTAAGGTAAATTTATGATACAAAGTAAGGAAAATACTTACAGCTTATCTGTTCCGTAGAAAAAGAAATACACATACCTACACAAAACTAATCTTCACATAGTTTTTGCAATATTTCAATTTTAATGTCATAGACTTGCTGTAGGAAGAGAGACGCACACATGTGGATAGAACAAAGACTAGGGCAACAGTAACGACACGTAGCGGACGGTGCATCGATTGGAGAACAGTTGAATGCTGAATGCCGCGTGGTAAAATTGACAACTGTACAGCGTATAAGTACTGGATAGGATTGTGGAAGGAAAAGTGTTGAAAACGCAGAGAAAACGGGTTAGAGCTATTGAAGGTTAAGTCCAGGATACAGTTTCGCGGTTAAACCATGAATAAAGGCCCCCTCCCACAGACGGCGTGTTGAGGTGCTGGTCGTAGAGGTAAAATATGGATTATGGCAACCAGGAAAGATAGGCCAAAATTGGTGTTGTGAGATTCGGTGTGTAAGGAGAGTGGGGCATCCGGTTTGATAATAGTGAAAACGTGACGATGGTTATTAACACGAATGTTGAGAGGTCCACCTGTCTCCCATACATAACAGGCATCACAAAATTTGCAGGATAGGATGTATATAACATTAGACGTGTGGCATGTACCCTTGGGATTTAGGGTGTGACTGCAGAGCTTCCTCACATGAAGTTTTACACGTAGGATCTGTATAAGTGCTGCTGATCCAATACCCAGAGCTTACTGAATCTGAGCGTACGTACATGGTGGATCTTCTTTTAACATCTCTTTTCCTTCAATACATTTTCATCCGTAGTTGTTGTTGTGCTCCCGCCTCCCCCAGAACGGTTTTCATTTTGATAGGAGCCCCTCCCACTTATAAACTCGACAAACCATCGGTAGGCAGTAGCTTGTGAAGGACAAGGGGCCCCAAATGCAAGTTGTAAACTTTCAAGACATGCTTTCTTGACTAATTCAACTTTAAAGTCATACAAAATCGTGGCACTGAAACGCTCTCTTCAGGCCCATCCTTAGCGATTGGCGCGACAACTACTGACTCACTCGATTCACAGTGTGTGTTCAAACTTGCTATTACAACTTCATTCTAGTAATAGAAACAGCTGCAGTAACTACAGGTTGTTCATTCTCAAAACTTTCAGTGACCAACATAATCTTGAATACGTATGTGAGCAACAAAAATTCCTTCATGAAACAGTCCCTGACCATAGGAAAAGCAGGATTTACAAAATTCCCTCAATCACAGCACGTTCGAATCAAACTGGTCCAATCATTCTCACGTGACACGCGAGTATGTGTTTAATAATGGGGTCTCGTTACCATGGAAACAGAAAGTAGTTTAACAATCTAATTTAGTGTAGGTCTTAGAGGCCCTATACAATCATACGAGGTTGTCCACTCTATCAACATACCAAGTTTGAACGGATTACGTCTACCCGTTCTTCCGTAATGCGCATCAAAATGTGCCTTTCTTAAAGCATTATTAGCATGTAAGCCTAACACTGATCAAAATATAGTTTCACTCACCGGTTCGCCGAGTACTATCACTATGCCTAATTTTGTGAAGATCTGTTGTACGGTCAACAAGGAGTTAGTGAACAACGAAATACAGATTCCAGGGAGATAGGAACTCAGTTCGCTTCGCTGCAATTAATAAACGGTTAACGAACAGTGTTAATAAATGAGATAAGAACAAAGGTTACACAAAACGAAAGTTAAAAGGTTAACTGCTGTTATACTCATGGAATATTGGGGATCTTAGTAAGATATGGACTGGACAAAGCTGCGCCGTCATTCAAGTTGATCCTTAGTGTAATCATTTTTTACCCCCTAACGTAAAAATGTATTTAATTTCAGTGGTGGGGTTGAATTTATTTAGGCATGTAGGTCTTTAAACATCTCACGCTCAGGCCAAAAGAGGGGGTTGAAATATAGTCGCAGCTAGGGCCTAGTTTTTGTAGGTAGCATCCTGGCAGTAGCCTTGTGTGACTGTGTTGGGAAAACCTGTCAGGACGGGCGACCACTGAGATCATTCCCAGAACTTTCCGATTGCTCAGCTCAAGCTCTTCCAACTGAGCTACGGATGATCGGTAAGGGGTTTTGAACAAAGTTTGTCAACTCGAAGGAAGAAGTTTTTCCACACGTTCGAATTCGATATATCTGAATGACCATGTAGACAGTGAAGATTCTTTTATCAACTGTTTTGAAATGTGTTGCCCGTTCTGTAAATTAGGAGGTTCAAATAATTCAATTCCCTGACTTTTCCAACTCATGGGTAAACTGCAATTATTTTTTAATTGTTTAAGTAGAATTAGATATTTTCACTACCAAGATAAAGTACAGTTTTGAAAACTTACCTCCAGCGTTTTAATTTTTTCTTCACACGATTTTACTCTGCTGGTAAGGTTCTGCCTAACCTCAGGAATATCTGTCAGTAAAAACATTCTTCCAACACTTTCGTAGGTCCTGGTTTCAGATGGTAGCGCCTGTCATAACAAAAAGAATTGAACAAATACTTTATGAAAATCTAAACAATAAACTTACAGTACAATTACATCAACACGAAATGATCACAAATTCGTAGAACGACACAGTATCCTGAAATTATTCTTACCGTCACATGCTGCGACCTGTAAAGATATGTTTGATGGCTCAGATACTACAATCGTGATTCTCCTGTTTATTTGCTTTTAGTCTAAACTACTAGGTCTATATGAGGAGAATAGTAATTTCGTCACCACTATTTTTTGCGGGTGGGTGGGGATGTTGTGAGCAAAAGTTTGTTCATTCCTACACATTCTTCTAAAAGTTAAGGAAAAGAAAACTGCTAGATCCAGTTCCTGCGAAACAGGAGTTATGAGCAAATCATTTTTATACGAAGAAAATCGAGTACTACAGTAGACTCGCGATTATGCGAATTCATTGGGACCGAGACTACCTCGGATACTGAAAAAAAAAATCGGATGATACGGAGGTCTGGAATTAATGGTTACAAACCTTGATGTTTAACTAGATACATTAATGTACAATTAG
Organism: Lepisma saccharinum; assembly: GCA_022664845.1. Lineage (NCBI taxonomy): Eukaryota > Metazoa > Arthropoda > Insecta > Zygentoma > Lepismatidae > Lepisma > Lepisma saccharinum. The sequence continues at coordinate 6,459 of JAGDQP010009944.1, forward strand.
ATTTTATTTAATTTGTACATTACAAAACAATACATATGTAATGAGATAAACAACAGACTTTGTAGTCAAACAGGTTTTGTAAGATAAAAAAAAAAATCAGAATATGTTCTTATCGTGAAATTGTACAAGACTGATCGCGCGCATCGGCTCGGTTAACCACGAGTCTACTGCAATAGAGTAGACAGTACTCTAATAGAATTTACACAATAAAGCGTATAGATCTAGTCTCCGTGGACAAGTGACCAAATGGTGCATTAGGAATGAGTACTAGCCGGATGGCATAGGTTCACATCCAGCCAGCGAAGACTAAGGTTTACCCATGAAAAAATAGATATTACATATCAAAGTGAAGTGTCAATACTGATCTTCGCACTGCACGTTTTACAGGAATCTCCCTTAATAAAAATCTCCACATGATGTGGAGGGTCTTGATTTCAACTCCAGCAATGAATAGCTGGTTCAACTGAGGCGCAAAAGAATGTTCCATATTCACAGAAGATTATTACTGTCATAGTATAGTGGTTAGAACAGTCAACCGAAAACTGGAAGATCCGTGTTCGAATCCCGGTCACGACGACCACCTTTTTTTTTCTGTGTATTTTTTATCAGTTACCATAAGCGTCTCAGGTTTACCCTGTTTTATCTTTAGCCTCGTCAGATAAATGCGGAATGGTTATTTAGAATTAAAAAAGGTCTAGATCATTTCCACCCCTTTCACAGGAGGAACAATTAGAACTCAATACATGGATTCCAGTTGTTGAAAAGTGAAAGCAGTCGTTGTGACACTTAGAGAAAAACAAATGAATTTAATTTTTCTAACTTCCCACCAGTGACGAACAATGAAACGTGAGCACAAAAACGCAGTGTTGCAAATACATATCAAAATTGGTTATTGTCGGAAAATAAAAAAATCGTTATTTCTAGCAAATAAGTTTTATGTGGTTGATTCATTGCTTAGTAATAATATATTACAGGGTAACGCTCATGGTATTGTCCGAATGGGGATGAGAAGAAAAGTACAAGACAGGTAAATCGTAAAGGGGGGGGGGGGATTTGTGCAACCAGTTTCTTTGTGAGTGAGATACTTATTTCCCAGAACTGTCACAACCAGTAAAGCAAACAGAAAATTTGCCGAAAGTATCTCAGACGCTCTTATCGTAATTACAGAACGAAATTCTCCAGGAGGCACTTAGAGAGAAATCCGTTACCACCAACAATAAAACAAACATCAGCAAAAAATATGCTGCGAAAAGTTTAGTGTCTACTAACCCGACGCTTTCTGTGATTATCATTGAGAACGCCAGGCGCAGATTTCGAACTTTTCTTAATCCTTATAAACGGGCCATTTGCGCAAAGGGACGACATATTGAAAAAGAGGTACTTACGTGTTTTGTAGTAGTCCCCGGATCAGTTTTATTTATAATTACTTATATTTTATTTTTATTTATAAGAAGTTGGCAAGGATACAACAACGCCATTTCACACGGTTCTTGTAACAAGGTGATACAGTAAGCCATAAAATATACCCCCCTCCCCCCCCCCCCATCGATTCTTATAACTCTCAGTCGTTTCGAAATTTTCTTTTGCTGAGGTAAAAATGGTGGCAAGGAAAGAGAATTATAAAAATGTGACAAGCTGCATACAAGAGATCGCCGAACCAAACTCAATCTCGGTTTTAGGAGGTAGAAATGTCATTGGAAACGAGCATTTTGTCTGAGTACTCTTTACGTTAAAAAGCGGAAGAAGGTCGTTGATCCCTGCATTATTTTATAAAGAAATTTTAAGTCATTTAGTTCAAAATTCAAAATGTCTTCGTTAGTTGCGTATCCTATGTTGTACAAGACGGATAAAGAAATGTTGAATCTTGTACAATTTAGATAAGAAGTTACGTATTCAATGTGTGGAGTGAGTTTTTTTTTTATCAAATATGATACTAAAGTCCTTGTAATGGTCTACCCATGGTATATTAGATGATAATGTGTAGGTGCATTTTGCGTTGTGATTTTTAAGTGAGAAACGCAATGGAATAGTTTTACAAGGATTGAGTTTCAGTAACCAATTACTGCCCTACTTTTCAACTGCTATTGATTTAATGGTTTTTAAAATTTTTGCAGTCATCAGCATAAAGAAGATTAGGATTTGTCTACCTTTTCACATAAGTCATTAATAAAATGGGAAAATAAAACAGGTCCTAAAGAGCTTCCTTGAGGGACACCTGAAAGCATTGGTAGCCACTTGGATATTATGTCAGTCAAGTAGTATGATTTTAGAAGCTGAAGAAACGGTCCATGTAAATTAACTCTGAAGGAAAGTATACGTATAAGAAGTTTGTGACTGAGGGTTTCAAATGCTTTAGATAAGTCTAGGGCACTGTTGCCAACTCTTCATAACAAAATATCACTAGATTGTGCGTTGAAAGTCACTAAATACTATTTTACCAAATACAGACCCCGAAACTGCGGTTCTCGCAACACTGAACACGAATTACACATTTATTAATAACGTATAATAAATATACACTTGAAACCGATTAAAAACTACACTGTATTCTACTCCATCGCCTCCTCTTTGTTACGGTAGACTTTGAGGCCAGGGTTATTTTGTTTATAATGTTTCTCAGACCGACATCTTTTGAGCAGAGATCACTTTTGCAGTGTGTGCAGTATATTACCAAAACATTTCGAAAGTAACTAAAGAAGTCGATAGCGACTTTTGGAAAATTCTTGTCACCAGCCACCACCCTGAATCGACCAGACTTAGCGGCTTGTCGTTAAAATTGGCAACATTGGTTTAGGGTATATGACGTCAAGTTTCTGTCTATTTGCTAAAGCATCCGTGGCCTGACAGAGTAGGACAGCTAAGTTGATTTCACAGGAGGCATACAATACAAAGCCATGCTGGGAGGGAGATATAAATGGGAGGACATGTTTTTTTTTTTCACAAATTAAATACACACAATACCGTTTCTTCAATCTCCTGATGGCTCATACGTAATAACAGCGCAAAAGAATAGTAGGAAAAAGTAGAGATATGAGACAGAAGAGAGAAAACCACCTAACTACTGTACTTTTCCGCCATCTTGACTGTGACGTCAGACTGCCATGTATATGAAGCATAGTAGGTATTTTCTCTCATGTCTGTTCTCATGTCATTACTCTCATTCTGCTATCCTTGCGCTCTTTACTACTTTAAGCCAACAGAAGATTGGAGGAATGAGAGACTTTCTTTAGATTTCCTCAGTCATAAGACGCGGATTTTTTACTTCAATTTTATTTATGGCCTTTAGGCATCTCAGGCGCAGGCCGAGATAGGATGATGGAAGACAGTGGAGTTAGTACGTGCTATCCCAGCATTTGCCTGGTGTGACAGAGGAGCGGTCGCTGGGATCGTTCCTAGGACTTTCAGTTTGCTACGCCCAACACTCTACAAACTGAGCTACGGCCGCTCGGGCACATCTCGCAAAGACTGGGATACGTCTTCAAACAAGTTAGCTAATTTTCCTTTGCTCAGCAGATAAATTACACGCTTTCGGTAAGCATAGGTTGCAGCCTAGGATACAGTAAAACTTGGTAATGTAAATTTCACAATAATATCATATATTTTTGAGCGAAAACTTCAGCTTGTAAACAGCACACGTTACCATCTAGAATTTTCTAAGCAAATAAGAAGAGTGACCACTATATAACATCTCACTTGATTCAATGAAACTTATCACTTGGGGGGAAGGTGGGGGGAGGGAAGTAACAGGCCAAAGTTTACACTATTACTACCAACGGTAGTAGAACTGCGAGAATGAAGAAGTAGAATTAGGTGAATAAGGTAAACGCACACTTGAAGAGAAAATTTGTAAAATAAAAATTTCTTAAGGGCGGAAATCATTCCACCTACGGGGAGGGAAAATTTAATATAGTATGTTCTGATGCTAATGAATATTATTCTCTCGTCATTGGTTTCATCTGATATTTCTGCCATCATATTCAAATTAGTTCTATGGTCACACTTGCTCTTTCACGCAATCTGTTAAGCAAATGATAAAGATGAGAGCTGTCGTTTTTTATTCATGAAATCACAATAACGAATACTTTTGTTGTTATGCACTATTATGAGTTACGAAATGTCTTTGTTTCAAGCATATAAAAGGGCCAAATCAACTACAACTTAGATCTATATCATGCAAAGAAAAGGGGTGCCCATTACCGGTACGGCAAATTTAGTTTTTGCCCAGTTTTGGACACTCACTATTCATTAGTGGGTTGAAATTCAAGTCCTTGATTGATTGAATTATTACTGACGTTCTAAGCGAACTCCTAAGGACGAGATTTACAATTTTTGGTAAAGTGAACTCGAAACCACTCCGTTCAATAGCCCTCAGTGGAAATTGAACTCATAACCACGCGTGCCTAAACTATCCGCGACTCCGAGGGTGTAACCCTAATTCTGTTAGTAGTTTTATTTCAAGTTTATTATTGATTACTGAAAGATTATTTACTCTTCATGAGAATAAGTTTGTCAGGAAATCTTTTGGTCCCATTTATTCCAATGATGGACGCGGTGATGCCCATTAATTAAATGATTTGTTTTAGTATTGGACACAATTCATTACAACTTAGAATTTACATTTTTTATGGCCACAAGGAATCTATGGCTCAGACCGGGATATGGTAGGGGAAAGAAAGCAAGAAGGAGTCGGACAGACCTAAGTTGAAGGTGCCATCAGGACCTTCTCTGGTATGGCTGAGGAAACAACCTGTTAAAACCTCGGTAAGGATGATGGTCGATCGCTGTTTTCGAACCCAGGACCTTTCGGTATGATCACTCATTGGAATTCCATGAAACAATAAGATAATCGAAAAACAACATTTTAACATGATTCGTCCACTTGTAACAACCTGTTAAACGCTTCATAAACGGAACCAAGAAAATTGGTAAAAACATTTTACGGCTGAGTCACACAATAGGTATCATTAAAATTTTTTTTTTCGTTTCTAAAGGCGAAAAAAAAAATCCCGAGTTGACTGTTAAAATCCGTATAATCTCATTTAAACCACTTATTTTATTTTTTAAAATTTAGTTTTCGTATTTTTAAATTTGATAATTATGCATAAAAATAATGAAAAATCAAAGTTTTGATACATTTTTGTTATTAAATTTGAAAAATTGTGCTTAGAACAAGAACTTAAAACACATAACGTGACTGAATCACGAACAAAGCAACAACATGTTGGCATCTGAAACAAACAAACAAGGCATAAAAATGCATGAACTGAAAATAGACATAAAATGAAAATACTCTTCTGAGATACGAAGGTTGCGGAAGTTCACGCATCGATGTTAAAAAAAATTACGGCATTTCGTACATGTTAAGAAATTTCAATGTCCTGTTCGTCTAACAGCTCAAAAGGATTTTCTGGGGTATTGTTTGCTTTCGCAGGATCAACGTCTATAAACTGAGACTCAATGACTGCAACTTCAATCTTATTTGTACTGTTTACACTGTCACTCATCTTAAATAACTAATATTTTACCAGCCTAAAAACACAATCCCTGCACACACTTCGGTTACGGTCAACTTCAACAAAGCCATGTAAATAAACAATGCACTGTTGATTATAGCCACAAGGCGGTTGAAAGCAATTCTGACGATATTATTGCGAGAAAATCAGAGCTGCCGAAATAAACTATAGGCAGAGGAAAAAGCAAAATATTGTCTTTGAATCCCCTCAATGTCAAGTTCAGAGATTTTATCAGGTTTTACATATGTATTGTTCCGGGCGGCCATATTGCGATTGCGATTTAGCTAGCTTTGAAAGTGAAATTTTTAACAGGTTTTGCTTGTGTAGCCATAGCAAATTTGACAGCTTTTGCTAGTGGACGTGAATTTTTCATTGCATTTTGAAGCGATTTTAGAGGGTTTTTCTCCTGGCTAACTTCAGATCTTTGAAGAGGACGCTGACACAATTCAAACGATCATTATAACATGATTTTTCTAAAACTTGTCGTTTAACAGGTGTTGCAAGTGGACGACTCACATATAATCTTGTTTAGTACTCACATTCGAAACATCAGCAATAATTATTCAAATTATTTTGAGTTGGACAGTATGTCTGTTACTGGAACATCCAGGTTTATCCGTGTCCATCAGTGGTACAAAAACAATGTCCGACAAAAAACGTGATTTCCCCTCAAACAGTGTATGTAGATGAAAGTAATAGCTAGAAATCACTAGAAGAGAGCATGGAGAACGTGTAACATTCTCATTTGATCAATACATTTAAACTGTATTTGGTTTAAAAAATGTCACTGTGGAAAGTGCCCTTTACCGGTGCATTTACCTTATAGAAAACAGTTCTGCGGAACCTTCCAGTGTCTCCTATCATTGGTAGTATAAGGTACGGTACAGCAGTGTTTAAAAGAGAAAATCTTGGACGCTACTAATGTATGAACTAAGTATATTAAAAAAAAGTATACATTTCTTCTTGGCATCGTTATAATAATGACCAAGAAATTCAGTTAATTCAAATAACTCTGAAGCAAAGGCAGATGGAAACAAAGAGTAATACCAACAACAATAACCATTGAGCAGCAAAACGCTTTCTCCCTGGTCCTAAGGAACAGATGCTTTGATCAATGTGAAAGTAGAATTGAGCTGCTGTACTCATAAATTGATAATCGTGTGCAAAGAAAGTATTATATATTTTCTTCCTTTCTTGAAAACCGGTACATTTATGCGTCCCGAGAATTATTTTCGGGACGCAGATGGTACGGGCCCAGATTTTCCGCGACGAATAGCAACCCTAGTATAAGATACGTTTTTACCTGTTATTTTTCTATCACTAGATGGAGCTTACTTGGATCGTGCAAAATACTGTGGCAATGAATCTTTTTCAAAGCAGCATGCCCAAGTAGGGGAAAACAGTACAACTGATCCGAGCCCAGACTGCCGATCAAGAGTTGTTCTAACAAATAAGCTAACAGGCGACTTCTGCACCCTTCAGTTCAATCACCCTAACTCTGCTGGTAACAAATTGAAAGACATTTCGCTCAGTGGTAGAGCGTTGGCGTAGCATTCGGGAGGTCGTGGGTTCGATCCCAGCGGCCGACTATCCTGACTGAGGGTTTTCCTCAGTCACACCAGGCAAATGCCGGGATGGCACCTTCAACATAGGCCCTGGCCGAAACCTTCCCGAATCCCGGCCTGATAGGGAAGGTAGATGCCTAAAGGCCATAAATAAAATTCAAGTACATTTCACTACCTGTGAAAACTTTGTCTAATGATTTTTTCCTGCAAATCGTGATGTATGAATGAAACAGACACCAATTTCTTTTAAAGCTTGTAAACATTTATGCATTTTATTTCATGCCGTTTCATGAATGGAACCTTTGAATCGCAAAACGAGGCAGAGGAAAATGTCTTTACAGCAAGCTGAGAATAGGTCGGCTCCTCAACTTTTTCGATCTTGTAGTGAGGACGATTTGGGTCTGAGACCTACTAGCACCGTTTCCTTACTTTTTTAATTTAGCGTTCCCCTACATTTTAATTATTGGGAGCTCATTTTCTTTGCAGAAATGTTTGAGAGACCTGTTTACTGCCTGCATAAGATTTGCAGGAAATTATCAGATCCAACGGTTTACCAAAATCCTTTTCTTTTATTTACTCTATGGAGATGAAAATGCATTTTAAGAGAACTGATCTCAAGACCCATATCATGGACCATTTCAGTAAAAGGGATATGGTCACATAATTATCACTTATACCTGTTAGGAACGGCTTGAGATGCGGCTGTATTAACCTCGTCAAGAAAAATCTGAGAATGGAGGCTACCGTATATAGGATGGGCTGAGTTCCTCTTGCCTATGCCTGTGAGGAAGGCATTATTCTGTAGCTGCTTGGAAATTGTATTAGTTATGCAATCGATACTTATTCTAATTTCACCTTACATAATCATATGATGTTTGTACAATAGCAAATTTCTACAACTCAATTATGGTGAATCCACAAAACTTGTGCTTACAAATAATATTCTTCTCAACATTTATTCGACAAATTTCCTAATGCGAGTTAGTTAAGTAAAACGAAAAATATATGTAAATCATTACTGGTTTGTAGACAATATCTGTGAAATGTGTACTGTATAAATAATGCGGAATCTAATTTCGAACATGTGGAAAGGTAATCTTTTTCTTGGGCGAAAAGAACTATGCCATGTGTGACATACGGATTTTGTATTGTAATATACACAGTGAGGATAAAAAGTGTCCACTTTAAGAATCTTCGTGGTCTAGTTGAAAAAAGTCGCGGATTTCGAATCGGCAGCGAAGGCAACCAGGTTTAGCTGCTAGCCATATTGATTGAGAGTTCCCCTCAGTTTCACCGGAAGCTACCAACACAAAGCGACTAGTCGCTACTTTACCTTACCCTACTCCCGTAAGAGTACTCATCGAGAGGCGTCATCCCTTAGACATGTGACAGGCTCAGGTCACAGTTACCTAAAGGAAAAAATATACACTGTATTCATTCCAAACAAAAGTAGCAAAAATACAAATGACTTACAGCTATCTCTTTGTCTGTTAGTTGTGCATGCTGAATATTTCTCTTCAACCCATCTATCTGAGCATCAGCAATCTTCAGCTTCTGTGTTGTTTCCAGCATCTTCAGCTGAAGCTCCGTGAAAGCCTAAAACAATGAACCAAATAATTTAAGAGTAGAATAAATAAATAAAAATATAAAGCATAAATATATTTTAAAAAAAGACACGTTTCTAAGGTATATGTACTCTACCACATCACATATTTACTGGTGTTGTAACTGAAAAGTATCGATCAAATACAGTAAATTAAGAACTCTAATTACTTTTATATACAGCTTCAAATTGTGTTAATTACAGTAATCGTTCTTAAAACTTTGATCTACAGAGAAGCCTAAAACAAGTATAATGGGAAGATACATGGGCAATAGACCCCAGATCTTAATTCTAACTGCATATACTTAGCGCAAGTTAATGAATATCTTGAATATATGAGGTAAACTAGATGTCTCTCTCT